>BQNB010085822.1:0-22647 GCA_026074375.1 Tanacetum coccineum
AAAGTCGAATCTAAGTTTTACAAACATACATAAACCTTAAATTAAAAAGCGGTAAAACTATTCAACCCCCTTCTAGTTTTCCACATGTTGGTCAAGACTTTTAACCATTATGGTTGCAAGAACGAGTATCCTCTTCTTGATTAAGCTCATGAATTAGGCTACTAGGCTATAACAATCTAATAACTGAAACACATGGAGAGATGACTAATTTATGCAACCAAGTTTATACTTAAACAATTTCTTTAACAATGTGCATTTCTTGCCACTTACCAGACAGTCCATTCATGTTTCATTTTGTTTAGAGTAAATTGCATAAATCGTCCTTAAAGTTTAGCCAAATTGCATGTTTCGTCTCAAACGTTACGAAAGTGCAATGATCATCCCTGTGGGAAACCTTTGGTGCAAGGATCGTCCCTGTGGGGAGACCTTTGATGCAAGTATCGTCCTGCAGGGACGATACTTGCACCAAAGGTTTCCCACATGGACGATCCTTGCAATTTCGTAACGTTTGGGACGAAACATGCAATTTGGCCAAACTTTAAGGACGATTTATGCAATTTACTCTTTTGTTTAACTGGTTTAGTGTTGAAAAGGCACCAGCCTTATATATTTTTTTGCAGCATCAGCCTAAGAAAAACTTATGATATAGAAATCCAAAAGTCACTAAAATCCAATTCAAACTAATGGTATTAATTACTATTTTGAGCATAAATTATTAAGGTTTGTGTATATTAACAAGTTTTTGAGACCCGCGCTTCGCTGCGGCGGGTTTTGTTTATTAGAAGTTTGACATTTAAGCAATTACCATATGCCATGTTTAAGATAGTATAACACAAAATTAATAAATATCATTTCGAAAAGCAAATTGAATAGTGTACCAACTTATGGCAACAAAACAAACTAACGCTGCGTTCTCGAGTTTTAAACCACAAGAAAAGAAAGTAAAAGAAAAGAAAAGAAAGGTAAATGAAAGAAAAATTTAAGTAGTTAATAAAAATATTTGTGTTCTTGAGTTAAAGGAAAAGAAAGGAAAAAAGTTGATTCAATTACAATTATGCCCATGTTTGAGAGGTTTCAAGTTAAAAAAGCAAGGACAATTATGTCTTTGACATGCAAAATATTACTTTCCTTCCATTTCCTCCCATTTTTGGGAGGAAAGTTTTAGCCAACAATTTCCTTTCATTTTTCTTCTTTTCCTTCCTTAAAAAAACTCAAGAACACAAATTTGCTTAAGTTTCCTTTCTTTTCCTTTCTTTTCCCTTCAAAATTAAACTTGAGAACAGAGTGTAAAAGTGTTGTTCTCCTAAAAATAATCGTTGAATATTCAGTTATACAATCAACTATGAAAGCTTAGGTCAAACCATAGGCTTTAAATGTACTTCACAATTGATCTCTTAGATTACATCTAGAAAGACATATTCCAGTGGCAAACACAACTAAAAACCACCCTACATTGATAAAGTGACATGATGATATCAGAAGTATTTAGAACCAACAATGTTGACACTCCTGAAAGAAAATTTGGAGAAATTTGGTGTCCTATAAGAATTGCTACTCTATTTTTGTAGTCATCGCAAATCATCGACACTTTATCATTGTAAAACATTGTTCCAACGACCTGCAAAGAAGAGATAAGGTATATAAAGTTAGAAAAAGATTATATTTAGCCATTTATAGCTTATAATATAGCATACATGACATATAGAATTAATACAAATCGAAGATTATATTATGTGCGGGTTGTTTATCATCTCAGTTTGGCGGGCTGGGAAACAGGTCAAATCATAAAGTTTATGGGCAACAGTGTATTAATAAAGCTCGGTCTCTTTAAACAAACAAAGTTTGTGTATTTTAGTGATGATGTATTTGAATACGGTTTAAACTATTGAATAACAAATACAGTTTGATGAACAATTTGAACATAAGTTCTTATGGGTGGCATTTTGGTGTCATTTAGTTATACACATTATGGTTGTATTTAGTATCTAAGTATTTATCAAACTTATGTATTATTCTAAATGTGTCCTATAATAAAATAATACATAATGTGTCTCGTACTTATTTACTATCTAAATATTTAGATAAATGTTGATTTTTGAAACAGGGAACTTAAAGGGGCGTAATTAGAATTCTTTAAAAGGAATGGCGACTGTTTAGCTATGGGAAGTATCTGAGGAGTTTGTCTCTTGCTAGCCAGAGGGTTTCTTAATTTCATTATAACTTTTCATCCGCCATAGCTCCCTATGATAAAAATGCAACTAAAAATTCAATCGATTTTCATCGTTTCGGGAAAAAAGTCACACGCGAACGCATAAAAAAGATCACCAAAGCAGCAAACTTGTTCATTTTAAAGTTTACTATAAGAATCAGATGTGTGGCCTTCTTGTAGGCTCTTTGAAAGTGGCCTATTAAATAATCTTGCAGGCTCTTGCAGCCTCTTTTGGTATGGAATCATATAACACTTTGTTCTTTCTTTAGTCACATAAAAGCGTATATAAAAAGAGAAACAAATATGATGTAAGCATAGTAAAACTAATATACTACGGATTTTGGCATAGGAAAAATCGAGTGCTGCAAAACATAATATGCGACTGACCGCCTAATCATGGAACTAATCATGCGACTAAACTTTTGTTTAGCATCCCTTATATGTTAGTGTACACTAAATATATTATAACTCCCATCAACTTCAAATACAAATAAACTTTTTTTTTTTTTTTTAAAGAACTCAAATCATATAACCCTTAAATTGGTTTTATTGGATTACCCTATGAGAAATCATCACATTCTGTCAAAAAGAAAAGTTGAGAGCATGTGGGAAGAACCAAACACCCTTAATGCCCCAGAACACTCCTTAATTGTTTTAATTCTCTGAATATTGGATTCTACGGTTTAATTAGAAGCACTGTATATATGAAATTCTAAAAAGGAAAAATCAGAAAATATTGTAGCTTATTGATCATTTATTCTACACAGGCTTTTATTAGCATTGAATTGTTTCCAATTCCATCAAAGACTGAACCTGCAAATCTCTTCACACTGTCTCACTATGCAAAAACCGGATATTATAACTTATCTACTATATCTAAGAACATGTATGATATACTATCTGAAACAAACTATGAATTTTCCTTAATAACGTTCAAAAATTTAGGTATAATAGGTTTATGCTAACTGAGTTTTTAAGCCGACATTCATTCGCTGCCAACGCGTTCTGTATAGTGTTTTTATTTTGCAGTGACAAACAAACATTAATGGAATATCTACTAAAATTGATGTGATATGCAGGTCAAACACATATAATATTCAACTCTATGGCATGTTTTAGATTTTTAAACTCAGTTATCCAGTATGAGGTGTTCTTCTATAAATGTAATCATAATTCTATAGTTGATATGATGAATTTATTTTATAGATGAGGAGGAGGAAATGTAGTAGCTTGTAGGCAATGCAAAAATGCCATTGCATAAATCATAATCTGTAATTAGGTGCAATTTGAATAGTCTAAAAAGAGCATGCAACTTGAGTTACACCCGTATGAGAACTTCATTTTAGCCATATTGGTAGTAAGAAAATACATATATATTATAAAACCCCTCTAAATAGAAACGACCCTTGCTTTAGATGGCTTTTTCATAGGACATTTCGCATTCATATGAAGATTTAACCTTTAGAAGCCTTTTACTGTAATGTATTTTTTTCATTGGCGTGTGTTTTTGCTGTTCTTTTGACCCTTCTATCTAAAGATTCCACAGTAGTAAGCCTCAGCCATGCCCTTCAATCGGTCATACCTCTTTTACCCGTCCTTGGTAACGTTTTTCACCATCAGCTTGTTAGACTTTGACAGATTGCTTCCTTTCATGACCTCGTAAGTATCTTCATGGCATAAACACAAACATCAGCGACACTAATAAAGCTTAGGAATGTCACGGCTCTCGAAAATTAAACTACAATTAAAAGACATGAGAAAACAAAAATAGCAATGGTGTGTATATAATGTTGACTTTACGATTAATTTATAATGGTACCCTCAACTTCTTCAGCAAAGATAAGATCTGTTTAAAGACGCCAAGACCCGTTGAATTCAAATTTGAAATAGCTTTATATCCTAAAAACAATATCAACAAAACCCAAGAAACACCTTACACCCAAACCAATGTATTTATTCACCAACCAGCTAGTACCATTAGCGTAAGAACATAATACTCTTTTATAATATACCTCGAGTGACGGGCATGTGAAACTTGTCCTAATAAAGTTTAATTATATATATTCACACGAACAATATGAACACAATTTGAAATGTAATTACCGTAGGAGATCAGAAACTAGCAGTGACATCAATAACATATCTCGGCATTGCTCTTGCAGTTTTAGAGAAAAAAATAAATTTTGCAGAATTGGCAGGCCATCGAGACAGACCATTAGAATTCGGTTCATCGCCTGAGGTAATACGCCCACCAACACGCTTGTAGAAAACGGGTAAATGAGTTTGCTGCTTATCGCGACCAAGACATTTTCCAAATACCTCTCAGCCTTAACCAAAGTCATCTTCTGGAGTGCATGTTTGGTACCCCGGTGTTCTGCAAACACACACAGTAAAGAACAATATAAGTTGTGCAGGCTAAAGGAACAGCTTCCCATGGAACTATGAATTTTCACTCATACCTATAACATTACCATACGGATGTAGAGGATAGCAACAATTGACGGGTTTATATCAAGATTAGGTCGAAATGCTTCCCCATGGAACTATAATGGTCGAAACCGAGCAATATCATTTAGACCCACAAAAATCCAATTAAACAATGTGGATCCTTATCTTAGCGTGATTTAATTTAGGGTTAATTTTATAATGTAGATACATAACAATCAGATATAGCTGCAAAGAGAACTCAATAAGATGCCGTCTTTGATCTACAGCTACTATACAGAATGTGATTGGGAATGTCTTGATGTATCTACCTCTTAAATAGTGTTCACTATGAGCTGTCGATCATAGCCCGATACCAACGCTTTTCACTAGAATTAATACAAAAAATGTATCTACATACTGTAATTTTACAAACCTTGTACAAAGTTTCTGCTCTAAAATCCGTTATTGAGTCTTAAGTCACCTTCTTTACCATTAAACGTATAGAAAATATAGAAAACATATGGTATGAACATAGACCATGGCGAGTAATACAAAATTTATTGCCAAGACTTGTACATAAATAGAACCCCATGCTTGTGGTTAGCCCCTGCTGGTGCAACGCGCTGCAGCCTCGGTGGCAACGTACGGGTCCCATCGCCATCATTGCAGCAAACTGTCATTTCACCAATCTCTTGTTGCACTTTGCTTCCTACATCTCCAAGGGAATCTGCAGCTACTTGTTTCTCTTCCGATGTTCCAGTTGGCACAACTGCAGGTGGGATCCTGTTTTCCTCTTTTGACCCGGCGTCACTGTTTCTTACTGATGTGTCAGCGGCTTTATTTGTCGTTTGAGAGCTTGGCATTCACTGAGACTGTTTCATAATTGAGGTCTTAATACATATTCCTGAAATTAAAAAAAAATTAAATATTTGGATTAAGTGAGTCAAACAGATTCGGCAAGTAACGTGAATCGTAACTAATACGGCATTAATATGAGCGGTGTAGGTAAATAGATTCAAGTTCACTTTCCGGCACCCGTTTTCAAACTACTACTCATAAACGCCACCCTATTCATAATGCAATCCCATTGTAATTACTGATAAATTCCATTGAAGAACACAATCACTATTCACACACAAGATCCTAAGAAATCTTTATCGGCACATCAATCATCGTGGATGAGTTTTTAGTTCATCACGAAGAACCTTGTTATGTGAAATGCTGCATATTTACTTTAACATACAAATGGTAATCATTTGATTGGCCAACAAAGTCACTCCTTTATAATTATAATACAAGTGGTAATTTATGTATAGTGTATCGAGTTAGTATAGTTAGGTGCTTGAGTATATCATGAGACTTACAATGGCCCCGCCAAGTTGTCAAGAACTGATTTGAGGAGACTTCAATCATCCCAGTGTGTACCCCCACATAGTTATGTTTAGGAATCACAGCATACCGAAAACAACAGCCGTCCACTTGTTAAGTCTCTCTACTATTGACTTTCCGTCAAACCTACACATAAAAGACGAATTCATCAATAAAACTCCAAATGCCATGTAAATTCCTTACAATTCCAATGATATACAGTTCCAAGTTTTGAATGTATATAGAATTTCTAAATTTTACATTGCCGACAGTTTCTTTCAACAGGCGTGATTATTGTTATGGCGAAATCAAAACCAGCAAGAGATGAAATGGTCTAGAAAACGAACTATTGCTTATGGCATTTATGCTGTTTGTGTATAAACTGATTTAAAATTATTCTTTTAAATGAAATGGATTTAATTATGATAATTTAGCTATCTGCTTTATTTCATTTTAAATGTATTGCTTTCCTCATATCAAACACGCCTTTATTGAAAACGTTGCAACTATCAGTTTATGTGTTCTCCTGTACTAGATGTCCATCTAATGATGCAAGATTCAAGTCAAGGGTATGTCGTATGCACAGATTTTTAGAAGCGCAGACAAACTAGATGGTCATGGTAGGATAACTTATACTCAGATATGGTGATCGAATTTAGAGAAGCTGGAAGAATAATGGGTTAGTGGAAGTATTTTTAGTTAAATAGAATACGTAGAGCATTATTAAGTATTTGTGTGTTTTGATAGCCGCCAAGTGTAATGACGCAGAAACAAATGCAAGCTAATCGACAGTGGTTTAACTATAGCTTAAATACGACAAAATGCGTAGTAGACAGTGCTAAAGAGACCCATAATGGGAAGTACGTACTACCTCGAAGACCAATATCTCCTAATTTTAGTGTCCATAAGCACTTGGAATAGGAGTTAGTCACATGGTTATTGGTTTTTAAGCAGCTCATTAAGCTAAAAAAATATGCAATACCAAACACCTGAACACTATTTTTCATCGTACCGAAATTTATTACTGTGTAACCATCAAATTAATATAAAGTAACAAACTTTATAATCATACCTTCAGCCGATAAATCTTTTGTAGCTACAACACCTACCGATTTTCTTACCCATCTTGTTACTTCATACCCGCCATCTGATGACAACCAAAACTAAAGTATATCACGTCACAAATTAAAAAACCGATAATTAAAAAAAGAACCCAAATCTTAAATTGTTTAAAACCTGGTTATGACCGACGAATTGGGAGAAAATGGATCTCGAATAAGTTTCTTAAATTTCTAGATGTATGAGTGGAAACTAATATGAAGACAACCACATATTTCAAATGTTTAAGAAACACACGTATCACCTAGGTACTATGTGATAAAGAGATGAATTAAAAAATACCATTAAAGATAAGCTATGTGTAGATGTGTGTATCAAGCAAGATTAGTTAACGGGAATAATTTATTAGTAAAGCTACTGTTCATTACGAATAAATAAATATTAAAGCACAGTTACTGTGAGTGCAAAGACCATCTTCCTTTTAAACAAGTTTTTGCCACCCGCGCTTCGCTGCGGCGCGTTTTGTATAGAGCGTGTTTTATTATATAGCGTTTTTTTATCTTTAAGCAATATGTAGCTGATTAGCAAGCTTTTTTAACCAAGAAGCTCCTAAAAACAGTTGGGTGATCATAAGCATTGTTTATGTTCTAAATTCTAAGTGGTTAACCATAAAGCTGTACGAAAACAGTGTAAGCAACTTTTGCTTAAAAACTCGCTAACACCTGCAAATGGGTGGTAGTCAATGGATATTACAAAGAAACTAACGGCATGCAAGAAGTCATGGGAATAAACTGTCTGGATGCAATCCCTTCGAGTCTTTAGTTCCAACAGCCAACTACAACGAATAAAAGAATGAACGTAAATACATGATTATATACTATTGTTCGAAAGACAGCACCCGCACCACTGCTCGAAGCGAAAGATGTTCGTTTTGTGCTGCACGTGTACACACTTCTAGTGTCAGTTTCTGGCAATCCATCACTCCACATATTTTCTTCTGATCTACTTCCTTTATCCATGGATGTGCCTTCAACAATTATGTGGGATGCAAAATAAAAAAAGGCTCAACACTAAAAACCGTACACAAAAGCTATAAGTATTTTTTATATATATAAATTGAAAGCTCATCAGAAAAACCAACGAACCTCGAAACACATTGCAAGTGAAGCTACGTATTAGATTACCATTTCTAAAAAATAACTTCTGAATTTAGGGGTGTTCACTTATAAACCTTATATGATGGGCATATTAGCTTACATGATCCAAATAAGACAACCCCAATTGCGAATGTAATAGATATGAAAACAGGTGCTTTTTCCTTGTTCAAATGTGAATGGTAAATAAATAAATAAGATTATTGACCAAAGGTAATTCAACTTCCTTTGGCTATGTCCAAACAACATTTTAAAGTTGTTAAAACAACACATCAACCTGTCCAAAGGAACCATCTTTTTGATGTCCAAACAGCACACTAAAAGCGTATAAAAGACCATATAACAAACGCTGTCGAAACACTTTTGAAGTTTTTGAAAAACTTCCTTTAACCTGGCGGGTCATCTGGGGTTCGAATCTCTCAAAAACCAAATTTCCTTGACCATTTATCTATGACGGAAACTAATTTGTACCAGTTGAGGGTTCTTATAGAAAAAAAGGTTGCACATATAAGGTTTTATCCTTCAAACATACATTGTTTTCAAAATTTTAATAATTCTGAAGAACGTTGGTCTATTGTAGGAACCGTGCTTGAGCTAACAGGTTTAAATTGATATCCATGACCATACCCATACTACCCATGTTGCACCACTATATGAAAAAAATAAACTCTCGTTATGTAAGTTTATTATAAGAAATCAATATAATTATATCTTGCATGACTTACCTTTGCCTCATAGGGGTTCACACGTCAACTTTTAAGGATTTTTCACTCTAATAGCTTAATTTGCACTAACCTGATAGAATAGCAGGTGCATTACTTACATACTTATCTTTTGACGTAATGATACAAACATATCATATATATTTCAAAATAACTTCTCTAATTATAAACGAAGTCCGATAAAGAAACATAACAGCAATTTGACTTCAAACATGTAAGCAATTACTATGCTAAAAGGAGCAGTAGTAATTGCTTATAACTACTCTAAAACTCCTGAAAATTTGTTTGTTTGATCTACTTTGTAATTGCTTATAAAGTGTTGATCTAAGATTACGCAAACCTATAATCTTTTGATTTTCGGTTACAAAACCTACCAAAATAAAGACTAAAAAAGTATCCATTGTATACCTATAACTGAATATGTTCCTTTATCGTTTCTTAAAACTTATCAAGTGAACCTTCGACCTAAGCTCAAATATTACCAACCTAAGCTCAAATATTACCACCTATTGGTACAAGATTACATTGGGTTGGGCAGCATTGTTTGCTTGACATTGAACCCTGGGATATCCGTACGACCTTACCCGATCCAACAACCATGTTGCAGCCCTGTCAATCAGCCTGCACTGAATATCATTGCAGTGTGATTTTAAATTGAGCTTCTGTTTGTAGGTTATTTTATAGTTACCAAAAAAGGGGAGTATTTGTACCTTAAACAGCTTGTATATTAGTTCTGAAACTAATGCAGGACCATGCTTCAACCTTAATGCCGGACCATGCTTCAACCTGACTGCATAAATGATCATACATTACCTGAACATCACTAATGACAACCAATTTTGCAACCATTTCACCATCAAACTAATTAAAAATTGAACAAACTATTTAGAATCATTACTTTATCCATATTCTATCGAATAACATCAATTCGTAAATCTCTTTAAACTACAACACCTACCGATTCTTTAGCCGGTCTAGCTTTATATTTTTTGTTGCTGAAGTCACAAACACCAAATTTCATAACCACACAAATACAAGAACACAATCTATATAAATGAATCCAAATGAACCTTGAAAATTTAATAAACACATAATAAGTGCCCTATCAATTTAAATGTCTCTGGTTTAGGATTTTAAATATAGCACTGTCAAATAAGCATGGTGTATGTAATCTGTAACTGCAGAGTAGCTGTGTTATCGCTCCTCTAACCAATACCCTAAATTGGGATGATTTATCACAACTTTCTGCCAGGTTAGAAAAAGCATTAAACCCAACATAAATGCTAATCCAAAGACCCACTAAAGTAGTACACCACTGAGCTAATCTGCAAGCTTCATTGTGCATTACACTAACCCCTAAAATTCTCAAAATCAATAGAATATACCATAGCTTTAGAACACAATTAAGTCTCTTTTAATTGAAAACCTTACACACCAAGCACACCCAAATCCAAATCTCAACAAACCCAAATATAATATATGAAAACCTTGTACATAATTTCAAGGTATATTTTCAAGAAACGTAGATTTAAAAATAATATATGAGACCTGCTATAAAGTTGAGATAATGTTGTTGAAGTTTATGGTCTGGATCAGAGGGTCGGTTGCAACCTGTAAGGAGCCTACTTTTTTAGACATATGTATGTAGTTCAATTCTTAGGTGTTATTCTACAAATGAACGTGATAGAACCATCCAATATGTTTTTAGTGAAAACAGGAAGAATTTTGAGAACGTTGTTCATTCTTACAGCTTAACTCACTGAGACTACTGTATTTAAAATAGCAATTGCAACGAAAGGGTTATTGTTCTTGCTGCAACTAATTGACCCTTTAATAGGTTTTCTTTTCACATGTGGCAGGTTTTGATAGGAGTGGTGTCAGTGAGGTGACATATATGATTATATCACTCTGACATCTTCAGGCTCAACCATCCCGCAAGAAACGTTGAGGGTCACATTTCCCTGGCTCCTTTTGCATTTTAGAAAATATAAAGTTCCTGAAAATAAACTCTGTTGTTATTGATGTGAATCTGTTAATAGCTGTTAACAGCATATAACGTGTCAGATGGAACTTACATATGGTCACTTATGCAATCCCAGGAGAGATGTCAATTTATCACCAAAAATTGGATACCAACAAAGCATGCATAGTAACTAATGTCCTCTTTCTCAGCGATGTTGAAATTCCTTACCTGCAATTGTGATCAATATAATTCAAGAACTTGAAATACCGAAAGATAGAAAATGGTAAGAAAGCAAACTTAATGTAACATAAATTGGATGATTATATTATGCTAGATGGGTGTTTGGATTTAGCTTAATTTCCAGGCCTATGGGCTCATTTGAATTTGAAAAAGCTCATAAGCCCACTTTTATGGCTTATTAGCTTATCAAGTTGAGCTTATACACTTATAAGCTCAGAAAAGTGAGTCTTTGAGCTTCTCAATCTTAAATAAGCTATAAACAAATTCTATTGATTGGGTCAGCTAGGGCAGCGGGTCAATTTCTACCAAAACATGTTGCATTTGCTATCTCAGCATCGGAGGCATTAAAACTCATATTTGTCTTTGCCAACTGATCAATGTCGTCACACATTCCCATCTATGGTAATTATTTTTTTTAAAGAAAGTTTGCAATATGTTGTCTTTTGTTAATGTTCGCTACCGTGAACTCCATCTAATGTATTTAGGCTTCCATTTCTTATATCTAATTAGTTTTTTTAATAAATCGATCTCTATTAAAGCATGGAAGATGAAAATTCAAATAAAAGAAAGCAAATACTTATTATATGAAAAATGATTTAGTAACTAAGATTACCATAAGAGAATATGATAGAGCCCAGGCCAATGGTGAGGTAGCGTAAACAGTTTTAATAAAACATGTCAGACCTTCTTGAGTAAACAATTATCATTTTTTTTTAATAAAGATTAATTAGTTGGCAGTTTAGGATACCTTCGTACATGAAGGTGAGCTGAGATCGTCAACAATATTGGCGGTGGAAGATGCTTTCTTTATATCGGAAGATACACCAAGAGAAGAAGTCCTCTGAGGTCCTCGTTGTCCTTGTCTGCTTTGGGATAGTGGATCAGGTGCAGGGTCCTGCATTCCGGATCGCTGTCCTTGTCGCCTGTGTGGGTTCCTGCCCATCTCGCCTATTTGCTTTCTGCAATGGTTGAGCACAACTTTTATCAGTCATTGTGCTGGTATAGTGGTATCTATAAAGGAAGAACCTCAAGTACAAGTAACAAATATTATATTTGTACTCTTCCCCATGTAGTTCTAGCAATATCTTGTCTTGCCTGAGGGTGTGACTGAACTTTTGCTTGCGCAAGTCCCTTATCCAAAAGCACGTCTTTTAACACTCCGGACATTAAGCAGTGACTAGGCGTGCACCATTAGCAGGAGGCTCTATATGAAATTATGAGTGGTTGGTTGAGGCTGTGAATCTTCATTATGCAGAACGAGTTCATGAACAACTGGCGCACCTGGTGTCTCCCATAAGCCTGTGACAATGGCAGAATTAGATACATGTTAGACAAAGAACATGATTGAATACCAAATGTCACCATATGATTATCTTGTCTACCAAGGCGAACGACGACCTCCGTTTGCAAGAAACTCTAACTCTCGATCACCGTTTGTTGATGAACATCGCATCTACATGAAAACTACGTTGTTTTTAAATTCCAATACTTATTTGCATATTAGCCCTAAATCTTATTTAGCGTAATCCTATAATCGAATTCAAATGGCCCTAATTTTAGGCATCAAAAAAATTAGTCAAAGTGGGAAAAACCTAAATCTTTATCAGCGCATTCCAACAAACCAAAGACTACAATGCATACATCTACTACCGATAGGCATAAATCTCGAATGAAAACAATGGAAACAACAATTCGATTATTTGTCGTGAAATTCTGAAAGAATATAAACTTACCTTTTTTTTCCAGTTAAGCCAAATATGATATATAAGCTAATAACTGAAGCCAAATATGACTTATCCAAAATACGTTTTCTTACACAAAAATCCAAAAAAAAAAAAGAACACGAACTGAAAGTCGCAAGCTATAACGCCATAATTCTAGAAAAAAAGATGCAATCTTTTTCACATACGGTTTTACCAATTCTGCTTCTTTCCAACCACAAACATAACATTATATAAACAATAATACATATTCCTAACAGAATTATTTTTTAAATCTTTAATATACCCATCTATACAAAGTGATAAAAAAAATCTTTAACATACCCATCAATCAAAATCAATAAAAAAAACATATCCATTAATAAAAAAAATCAAATCTTCAATATACTGATTAAAAAAGTGTAAAACATGAAAAAGATTGTACCTTTAGATTCAAGAATAGATAGCAGCATCAGCAGTAGTCGGCATACAAATCTAAAATCACAATCAAAATCAAAAACTAAAATCTTAGAAAAAAAGCCCTAAAATGTACCATAAAGTCAAAAAAACATACCTGATGATTATTCTACCTATATATCTTGCTGGATGTGTACAAACAAAAGATTAGAGTGTTGGTTGCGGTGGAATGGTTTGTGTGTGTGTTTTAGATGTGGTGGAATACTGAAGACAAAAGTGAGGGGTTTTAGAGAATAAAAAGTATAGCGAAGAAAAATAGTGGAGATTGATAAGATCAGCACCGTCATAATTTTTAATTGAGAAAGTAGAGAAGGGAGCTGAGTATTGAGTATTATATCATTAAGTTACTGTTCATAACGTTATTTAATTATTAAAAAAATAAATAAAGATCAGATGTGTGTGTGTCAACACACTGTTTTTTTAAGATTAAACTTTGTTAGTAGTGATATTTTAATTGTAAAACTACTGTTCATTAGGAATTTTAAAATATTAAAAAAGTGGTACTGTATCAAATGTGAGGAGAAGTCCTATGACAAATGTTATTTTGTATAATGTAGTTTAGAAAAACGGACAGAATGATTCATCGCTTCATTTTTCTTCCTTTAAAATGTAGTTAAATAGTTTAATATATATCCTAGCTAAAAAGTTATTAACTTTTATTTTTCCTGTGTTTTGCTATGTTATCATTGAGTTATACTCTATTGATTAATACACGTAGTTATTATAACATTAAATAACATTAAAAGTTACATCTTTGTTAATCCCTTGGCATACTAATAAACGTAACTCCTCAGTGTCAATCTCCTATAAATTCAACTCTCATGTAATTATCAACAACACACAAATCAACAAATCAAATCATGGCTAATTCTTGTCTAATAATTATGCTAACCCTTGTTCTTGCAACCATGGCCACATCAGTCCACACTAGGCCATTAACCAACACAACAACATATGATGCATCAACTCTAGCAGCAAGACTCAAGCTCGATTATGATGAAGAAGGTGGTTCACCAGGTTGTTGGAAAATTGTTGAACTCCCAATCATGCACGGGGGAAATCTTACTTTTCTTTATAAATGGCGAGACTTATCTAGGACCCGCTTGTTGTATGGCGATTGTGAAGATTGAAAAACAATGTTGGCCTAATTTGTTAGGATCACTTGGGTTCAGTTCACAAGAAGATGATATATTACGCGGTTATTGTGATGCTTCTGAGGATAACGGTGATGGTCCAATGGCCACACCTCCACCAAAACCAGCAGACACCACTGGACGTCTGCCAAGACCTGTTAATACCACCCCACCTCCACCAAAACCGGCAAATGACACAACTAGCGACTATATGAATCAAAGCTGATTTTGATTGTTCTTTGTTAGTTCACTTTAATCACAATCTTGAATAATGTAATAAAGAAAGTTAATGTTATAAATAGCTTGCTTGTTACTTTTTTATATATTTGTTTTATTACTGGTCTTTGGTAATAATAAGTCTTTGTGATTCTGAAGATGTTTCATGGTTTTTTTCTATGTAATACCAGAATATCACAATGCCAAAAATCACGTCATATTATTCCATGATACTTAATCAAGCAAAAAATCTATTATACGACTCGGTTTTTTATTAAATGGGCAGTAGTTATGATTTTGTTGAATTGAGTATGGCAGCCTCTCAATTTGCCAAAACGCACAAACCTTTCGTGCGGTTATATCCCCGCTATTTATGAGAAATCCATCATTTATTCATATTAACCATCCCCTATAATATGAAGAGTTTCGGGTCCTCCTGAATATGAAGAGTGTGGCTGCCTTTCAATTATCCATCCTTCTCCAACCATTAAACCACTCACCATCCAAGAAGCGAAGGAATTGTGAACCAATTTTTTTTATTATTAACACAAAATCATCATCATTCGTCAAACAAAACAAATGGGTAAATAAACTATTTGTGTTTGAGATTCCTATGATCTATTATTTAGTTTAGTTTTGTAAAACCTAATTATAATAATTAATTGCAGGTAAAGAGATCTATTTATTATTAATCGAAGCACAAGAAGATGTTTCTAACAAGGTACACTTTTTTTGTTTGTTTCGATTGTTGTTTCATTGATTAGGTTTTATGTTTGCCCTAATTGCTTGCTCTTTTGAATGAATGTTACTAGGAGTGAGGATGATAGGGGTGTCAACATCTTCTCGCCTGAAGGTCGTTTGTTTCAGGTTGAATATGCTATATAGGCCATTAAGGTATTTTTATAACCTTTTTTGTGCTTTTTTTTGTTTTAGATTATTATCAGTGATGATGAAATGTTTGGTATTATTATAACAGCTGGGTTCGACAGCTATGGGGTTGAAGACCAAGGAAGGTGTTGTTCTCGCAGTTGAAAAGCATATCACCTCACCCCTCTTGGTATCTCTTTATCTATGTCTGTGGTTTTATATACTTTTCAAGTGTGTTTGGGTATTACAGTTGATTGGATGCGTAAACTGATTTTAAAAGTTACAGCTTACATATGTAATCATAACGAGTCAATGACGAGTCATCTTGATTGATGATTATGAATTAGTCATGTGAATGTCATACGTGTATGATTTGATTTATTATTGCATAAAATGTGATCTTGATTGAAGATTTATGGATAAGGTTATAAGGGCTTTTTTTTATTTAAATTTGATCACACACAAAGGTGTGTGCCCTTATGTTGTTTGCAGATTGAAAAATGTGAATCAACATGTAAACATTGTTATTTTGTTGGTGTAATTTTATTTAATTTGGATCTGTATGCTTATCTTTAAGTAATATTTTTGTATCTATGATTCTCTGTATTTGTTTACACATACAAATAAGTTTGTGTTTACGTGGTAAAAATGACGTTCTTATGCTATTTGCAGATTATAAATGATATTTGAGAACTAACGTGTGAACTATTGACGATTGTTCACAGTTTGATTTCGTTGCCATGATAAACTTACACGTTTCTTTTTTGTCGTGTTCTTTCAACAGGCTTGAATAGGACTGCAACAATAAATATATGATGATTTTGTAAGACCAACTTCAACCTGCATACGGGAGCTTTCAGGCAAGTTGAGCCAGTGAAATTAGTCTCTTTCATTCATGGTTTTCTTAGGACATTCAATAATGGTAAACTCATTTCGACTGAATGACTGTATGCTATTATGGTATAGCTCATTTCGACTGAATAAGTGAAATTAGTCTCTTTCTTTCAACAGGCTTGGTACATGATCGACAATACACTCTTTATTGATATAACCAAATCCTAACTTTTGATTGAATGACTGTATGCTATTATGGTATAGCTCATTATGTAGATATATTTATGTTTACGATGCCTTTTTGGGCAATCTCTTGGCCTCTTGCTGTTCGTAAACTTACAATGGTTAGCCAGCTTAAAATTTTTAGGTAGAACTGCAATAAAAGAGAGAAGTAGGACGAGTAACCATGTGTTGGTAATGGTAACTAGGGCTCGCGATTCTATGCAAGATACACATTTAGATTGGTTTTGGTCGTGTTTGGGTTGACCGGACCAACTCACATCCCAACAGCCAGTTTAGAATTCAAATAAAAAAAATTAAGCTCAACAAGTCAACCTGTTTACAACTCATTACTACCTACTTATATGCATGACCTGCCAAACTATTTGACCCGTTTAGGTAAACGGTTTCTGCAGTTTGTGTCCGTGCAGTGTGACATGGGTTAAATGTGTTCAATTTATAGTTGGATTCTCGACTAGATTATCACCTATGTGGTAATCCAACGTGTATAAAATACAAGCATGACAAGTAAATATGTTTAGCACATAAATTAAGTAATAGTAGTTCTATATAATATGTTGAATGTATAGTTATGCAAACTAGGTTCATATATAAAATGCGGTTCAATATTATCCGTCCAATGAAGCCGCCTTAATGGTCTAAAGCTTTCTGTTAGCAGCAGGTATCATTGTATGGAGCTCAAGTGATTTTGGAAAAATGAGCACAATGAAGAGATGGTTTATGTCAACAGTAAGGTACCAAGCATCCATAAATTATACTTTGATAAATAATGCTTTTGTGCTCCTAATTATACCGTATATAATAACAGGATTACTCACCTATGCCAACTATCCGTAGGTCCAGAAATGTATATTTTTTGGAGGTGATCTTTAAGCCTCCGAAGCCAATACTTGGGGTGTTCCTATATGCTCTCCTAAAGAATGTGATGTAACGAAAGTGTGGATAATCCATATATCAAATTTAAGCCACATCCCAACTACATAATAAGCTTTTCTGGAATGGAAGTTTTATTGGATCCAAAGATCCTTACAGGCGATGTTCTTGGTCTTGGTTTCTTCAAAGGAGATAAAAAGTCACAAAGATCCATATACACGGAGGACTTGGATTTGTTGTTGGTACGAACCTCGAAGAATGTGAGAGGGTATGCTTAAACTGTAGATGTACAACTTATGATAATTTAAATGTATGGTAAAGAAGGGCATGATACATATGTAAGAATGGCTGTCTCGGAATTACGCAACTGTGAGTCCACTATATTTTATGTATCATGTATGTGTTAACTTCATATTTAGTTAACTCTACATGCAATTTTAGTATATGCAACAGGTAGCTAGGGAAGTCAAATCAAAGACACGCGTAACAATTATCGTCTTCGTAATATGGAAATGACTTCGATACCACAACTATGACTGTTTATGTTTACAGGAGGAGGAAACATATCAAATGAAAAATTTAACAAACATGTTCTGCTAAAACTATTGAATAGCTAAATGTACAACACTTCTCTATTAGTGCTATGTCCTCTATGTAAACATAACTCATGTAATGATACAAGAAAGAAAAAAACTGTGACCTTAAACGCAGGCAAAACCCGCTACAGCGAAACACCCCGCTGAGCCACATTCATTCTTAACGAACACCCTCGCTCCGTAGCGGAGCATGGGTTACAAACCTCGTTTATATGAATTACTTGAATAAATATGTACTTAGTAATTGTACCTTCCAGAAAACATTATGCCAAAGAGCAAGGTTTTCAAGATCGAGATCCTACCCAGGATCGTTTTCGTCTTTGCAAGATCGAGATCGAAGATCGGATCGGGATCGTAAGATCCTAATATACTGTCATTGTCCTAATAGTCTTTGTAATATTATACAAATCTACAAGTTGTTATATATCGTAAACACAAAATTATATGAATATTTCATAGAAATGTTGTCATAAATTATGTTTATGAAATATTTATGAAGATTAACATGTTATTTTTTTAATTGTACAAAACACAATCCATAAATTTGTAGTTTTTTAGTTTGAGGTTCGAGAAAAGTAAGATCGGATCGTATTAGATCGTAAGATCCTATGCTCAGGATCGGGATCCTATAATTAAGATCTTAAGCTTGCAAAGATCCTATGTAGGATCTAGATCGTTTTTGCTTTGCAGTATCGTAAAATCGTAAAATCCTAAGATCAGGATCTTAACAATCATGGCAAAGAGTATCAACTATCAATCAATATTAGTTATCAAAAACAAAAAAAAAAATGATTATATGAACAGACAACTATAGCAATTTTATACTCCAATGAAACAAGATTCACAAGTCCTAAAACAACCTAAGGAAAATTACATTCATTAAACGAAACATAAATATAATAACATCTACAATAACTTCAACTTTTCAACACCATCCAACATTTTAACGGTCGAAACCATAAAGACTACAACCATATTGTTTCAAATAATAAGCAACACCCATCGCCGTAACAGTTTTCCTGCGAGCATGCTCAATGTAAGTAACAACATCTCTGATACCATCCTCGATAAAAACCTTCGAATAGCAAGTTTCTTGATTCCTTGAATGTTTATATGTTATAACCAGGAGCTTTTCATAGTGGTTTTGGTCAGGATTTATAGAGCGGGGTTTGAATTAATGACGGGATTTTTAAAACTTGAGTTCGCGGGCGATTTTATAAGAAATCTTGGTCCGTGACTCCTTTGGATATGCATTTTTAATTTCGTGACATCCTTTTTTCTTCCTATATTTGTTTTCCTTCCTGGTTCCTAAAGTCAAACATGTCATTTTCAGTTGGATTAATGATTTACTAACATACAACAAAGAAGTTAAAAAAAAATTTGTTAACTAGGCCACCATCCCATTAAACAATTATACTAGCGATATTTTACCCATAAAATTAATTCGCAAAATGTATTAAAAACGTATAAAAAATATTTAGCATAGCAATTTTAAAATATAGTGTCTTATATAGTAGACTTTGTGAATGAATTATCAGAAATTATTAGTGTTGTGATTATATACAAAAAGTTCCATCTTTCTTCTTAGAAACTACAAAGTTTTTTTTTGGGTAAAGGGCGCATCCCCGGTAAAAAATATTACACCAAAAAAATTCGTTGAAGTACAAATGGAATTTGACTGAATGTCACATTAACCTCAATTCTCTTTTTTGATCTATAAAACCAAAGTAACATCCTTCCAACCTTAAGACTTGTAACAGCTGAAAAAAAGTAACAGTTCTCCAATATTGTTATAATCATGCCTTAATAATGCAAAATCTTACCATATCCTTAACAAAATGCCACTATAAAAACATGTCACACGTAATAGGTACAATCTATATATATACTACTTTATAAAGCAATTAGCCTATCTATTTTTAGAAGTCTTAAAAAACTAAGTAAAAGAGATTACTTTATTGGGAAAAATATAAAACCATTAGAAAATATTCATCATACATAATTAAAAGCCTTTAAAATTCTTTAATAGCCAAAACTTGTAACACCCCAAAACATGTAACAATCAATTAAATGGTAAAGTTGTAACAGCCCATATACGTTTTTTAAAATAGTCAACTTTAACAGCCTAACAATTATATTGTACCAACAAATTCAGTCAAAATTGTAACTGCAGCAATTCATGTTTGTCCATTTGTAACGTTCATTAAACATCATTTTAAGTTGTAAACCACAAACTCCAAACATACGAGATAAAAATCTAACACCTAGACAAATTCATTACGCCCATTTTCATCTCTCTATTTTAATCTCTCTTCAAAACACAAACACCTTTCCTTTCTTGTCTTTCAAACCCACCAATCCGCTAGAGTCACATAACAGATTTTTCCCACCGCCACTAAACCGTATAGTTCGTGCCTCCGGACCTTTGCCAACATACATGTGCTGTCAGCCGCTATCGCCGCCATTTTCTCCGCCGTTTGCAAAGCTAATGATCATGGCTTTGGAGGAATACGGATACCAAAGCAGAAGAGGAATACGAGTACCAAATAAATGGAGGTCTTCTTATTCCGGTGATGTCATTTTTTCTAAAAAAAAAGAGATTAAGGTTTTTGGTAGATGAAATGAAGAGGGTTTTAAGATGTATGATTTGATGAATTTTTTTTTTTGTTTAAAAATGTTTGATGACATCATGGTTAATTGTTGCAAGGATGATTTGAAGAAATGTTAAGGGCTTACATCGTTGATGTCAATTGCTAAGGTTTGATGGATTTAGATTTTTTTAGGGATAGAGTCTGATAAATTAATGATTGATCTACAAAGCATCCGTGATCCTGTATCTATTAAGTTTTGATGAAGTGGCTGAGATTTTTAGTTAGTTTTTTCTCATCATGTTATGTAGTGATTTGGTGATTGTAGTTTTGAATTGATGATCGATGATGATAACCCATTTGGGTTTTATTTTGTCCAATTGTTAGAATTTTAATATTTGATTTGTGATTATTGGGGTGTCTAGAATTGTTCAATTTACTTAACTACTAGATTACGTTTGGAGGTTATTGAAAATAGCTTCAGGAAGATCCCAAAGCCGAGCAAACATCACCCCATCACGGGACTTCTTGAAATGGCAAGAAAGCAGCTTGAGCCGAACCGATGCCATAATGCACTCAATGACTTCTTTAGTTGATCTCTTGTTACGCTTGAACAACCTCCGATTTCGCTCCTGCCAAACAAAATAGGCTACAGCCGCAACAACTAGCTTACCAATAACACTTTTGGAAGACTTACGCTTAGCAATAGGCATGATGCATGAAATATAGAGCCTAGAGAAGTGTCCGACGACCTTATCCCCGCAAACCTCTTAAAATGACTCCAAATCTGCTGAGAAAACAAACAATCAAAAAATAGATGCTCATGCGAGTCCGACTGTGTCTCGCACAACGGACAAACATTACTCAAACCAGCCAAGACATCCCAACTATTTAAAGAGTCCTGCGTCTTCAAGCACTTCTTTATAATAAGCCACATATTGAAAGCATGTCGAGGAGTGCAATTAGGGAACCACATTATATCAAACCACGCCACCTTAATATCTCTCAGACGGATAGTATTCCAAACCAGATGAACGGAGAATGGTTTACCAACACCAGCTCCATCCCGCCATTCCAAACAATCTGATTTATCATCACTAATAGCAGGAACATTAATATTACTTAACAAAGGATATTTAACCGTCCATTCGTGCGGCCAATTCTACATGCCATCATGAATAACATCACGAACTATAGACGTCAGATCAAATCCAGATCTAAATATGTCACGAGGAGAGATGATGGTAGATAACGGGCTATGAGAACACCATCTATCAAACCAAATTGATATCCGAGAACCATCTCCAATATTATACCAAATAAACTCCCGAATAAGAGGCTAGAGCTGAAGGATCTTCCTCAATCCCCACGTCATGTTGCCACGGTGAGGAATATCCCAAAAACTATGACCTTTCAATCTATAAACATGTATCCACCTAACCCATAACGACTCCTTTAGGGAAAGGAGCTTCCAAATATGAGAAACCATCAACGCTTTATTAAAATGATTAAGCCTTTTAACACCAAGACCTCCTTCATCTTTTGGAAGACAAACAACTTCCCATGACACTTTAGCACTACCCTTACGAAAGTT
Source organism: Tanacetum coccineum (assembly GCA_026074375.1). Taxonomy (NCBI): domain Eukaryota; kingdom Viridiplantae; phylum Streptophyta; class Magnoliopsida; order Asterales; family Asteraceae; genus Tanacetum; species Tanacetum coccineum. The sequence continues at coordinate 22,261 of BQNB010085822.1, forward strand.
TCCTTGGCACCAGAGGAAACCTCGCATGAGTTGCTCAATATCAAGTAATACACGGGTTGGAAGAATAAAAACAGAGGCCCAGTAGACGTGCATAGAACTACAAAATATTGTAAAGACAATAATTTCATTAAGTTAACATTGTTTGTGTTTTTATATAAGAGAATAAATAAAAGATTGAAATTTAAATTTTAAAAAGGTATTGTTGTGATTAAAAATTACTTATTTTTAAGTTTTTTTAGTTTTAACCAAAAACATTTTTACTTTATATGTAGTAGAGATTAAGAAAATTATCTTATATTATAAAAGATTAAGTCCCCATCATTTATTGGGGAGTCTTAAAGATGGGACTGAATCATTATCATCCAAGTGAATATCATTGCAGCAACT
>BQNB010085823.1:0-28359 GCA_026074375.1 Tanacetum coccineum
AAACGAAAACACCCGATTTAATAAGCTAAAGAAAATAATCAAATTCTATCTAGCTTATTAAACCCTTAAGCTCCACGCCTCATGAGTTGACCGGTACCAAAGTCGAAACATAAACACAAACTGTTATGTTAAAACAATTTATAATCAATTCACACTTTCACTAAATCTGTTATGTTAAGCCCAGACTCCTAACAAATGCAAGCCCAATAGCTAATAACACGCAAGCCCAAACAATAAACCAAACGCAGCCTAAGGTAGTACCAATTGCTAGCCCAGCTATGAAATAATAATTCCCAAACGTTGCCTGATATCAATAGGCTAAAATATCAATAAGCTGAACTTATTCACTTAATAAGCAAATCTGAATAAGCCAGAACAACCACAAACCACACGAAAAGCTTATTCGAATAAGCACTAAGATCTAGATTAAGCAAGATATAAACCGATTGAGCAAACACAACAATTTCAAAAGCTCTAAGAAATCAAATAAGCATTCGAAACTGATATCAAATAAGCTTCCTAAAAACTAAATAAGCACAGATTCACAACCTTAGAAATCAAATAAGCTAAACTGATTAATAAACTACTAAATAAGCAAACATTAATATGAAATAAGCATTCCACGAGATCAAAACAGTATTAATAACATCAATAAGCTAACTAGAAATTGAAATAAGCTACTAACACTTTATCAACTTAATCGCAAAATAAACAAAGCAAATAAGCAAAACGGTTATCTTCTCTAGACAATTTAAGCTCAAATGAAATCGAATAAGCTATAAGTAAGCTTATAGGATCTAAACTAAGAGCTTATGAAACACAAACGGGCTTAAAACTGGAAATAAGCTCTAACTTAGCTTATTATACAAGATTAATATCAAAACTTATTTAGGAATTTAAGGTTGTAAATCGTTTAAGCTTATTCAATTAAAAACTCTTAAACCGAAAAGAAGTTGAGAAATAAGCTGAATAATAAGCTCAGAAAAGTAGAGCTTATTCTACAATAAGTTTGGAAGAGAAAGATCGAATAAGCTATTAAGCAACTCAAACATAAAACATCATCTTCATTCAAAAGATAATAAGCTTAAACAATATCCAAATAAGCTCACGAATTAAGAAATTACAATAAGCTAGAAGTACAGAATAAGCTAACTAAACATTAATAAGCTAAAAAAATTAGAAAGAAATTTTTTAAAAACTAAATCCTAATAATAAAAATGAGGGGAACGTGTTTGCTTATATAGGAGTCCAGGGGGTCTTTTGAAAAATATCCACCGACTTAATGATTGGAGCCAATCATTGGCTTCGAAAATGCCACCTCGTACTTGCCAGCCTTCAGACATCTAGATCCACCAATCACGATAAGACACATGGCCAAATGATGCATAGGGAGAAAAATCTACCAATTATGGAAGAGCATGTGGCCATTTGATTTAATTTAAGTTGCACGTGAGATCCATTCGCCCATAAATTCCTTTTCTTATTCTCACACACTCAGGTTTGTAACAAATTGCTTCGCCACATGTTGGGTTATGATTCGCCGAAAATAAGATAGTGGAGGAGCATGTGAGCTTGCTTGATTTATTTAGATGTCACGTGAGCTACTATACATCTTCAATCCATATTTCCGTCAAAGATATTTCCTTATTTGTTTTGGGCTAAGATTTGATCTTCCAATTATTGGGCTAAGTAGTATACCAGTTGGTCTTGGGCTGCAGTTTGTATTAAATAAGTATGGGTCGGTCCGACCCATGTAAATGGTGTCGGGCAGGCCCAATAAAAGATGAAGGCACAGTCGGACTCGGATGTCCGCGCTCTTTCCAATGGCATGCTTGGGGAGTTTTTCTGACTTTGTCTCGACTTCGAATATTAAGTAAACTGGATCGAACCGCACCTGAAAATTTCCTGTTTTTGCTTTGTTTTTAATCCTTAGTACCTGCAAGACATAAAAACACAATACAAACATATTTGCAATATAATTTTCCATATTTTAGCATTTTTAGTCCGATTTATAGTGTTTTTCGGGGTAATAAAGATGTGTGTTTGAGCACACATCAATTAGCCTGTTGTGGGTAACTCTGTGAATTTTGTGGGTAAAAATTATCACTATAGTTTTGATTGTAGCACGGTTCCGGCTCATAGACAAGCGGGAACTGTGGTGGACAATCATAACCATGGTGAGAATCATTTCCACATAATTCGCGCGAGTATGTCTCGTACTGGGGTTGTGGAGGGTGAGTGAAAATATTTGGAGGATCATTGAAAGAATTCGGATTTGAATCATAAACGAATGAATCTCCATCTCCAAAACAACATACAGAACAAACTTCATCCATATAATTTCTTCTACACCGCACACAAGTACACCGTTGAAAAATATCACCAAACGGGCCTCCACACTTAAAACAACTACGTGAGATGAATGTCGACATAAGAATTAAACAAATGAGAGGATAAAGAAAATAAGAATTAAACGAAATAAGAGGATAAAGGAGAATAGTTTTATATTTTATAAAGATAATAAAAATAAAAATAATTTTTTTTTGGAATTTTTTAATATTTATAAAAGGAAAAATATAAATAAAATAAGAAGAAAAATATTTTTTGGATTTTTATATTTTTAATAAGTATGAAAATAAACTTTCCGAAGAAAGGATCTTCAAGGCATCAATTTCGAAACACCACGCGAAAATCGTACACCTCTCCCCTGCAGCGGCGCCAATTTCTTGATTCGGATTTAAAATAGTGTATATATAATTAAATATATATCCTAAATATCTCAAATTAATTATAGTATAGAGCAAGGTTGTCAAAATCGCGAGATCCTACGATCCCACACACAAAAAACGATCAGGATCGTAATAAGATCGCAATTCAAGCAGGATCGTATCAGGATCGTAGGATCGTAGGATCGGATCGGATCACGTAGGATCGTAGAATGGCCTTATTTTGGACTTTTGGTAATTTAGGCTAAGGTTTTATTGAAACATGAAGTAGGTGCACGTCTGTAGTATCTTTTTTTATCCATATCATTCATTTATCGATTGAAACATGAGTGAACTTTGTGCAAGTATGTATTACAATATATCTAATGCTCTATTATCATGCCACCATGGTACTTGAACATATAACTTTTTTCTTTTATCATCCATTTAGATTCGTTTATCATATAAGGGGGAATTTCATATATACCCAATAAAATTTAAAAAATTAAATATTTCTCTAAAACACAAGTTATCAATGCATGATGTAAAATGCTATTAAAGAATGTTTAGATAAAAAATATAAACATTGAAGTGTTTTGGGGATATATGTAAATGCTCATCATATAAAATATTATATAAAGACATATAGAAATATAAAAAAAATAACCTTATACAAAAATATATATGTTTTCATAGGATCTTACGATCCCGATCCGATCCTACGATTACGATCTTGCAAAGCCGAAAACGATCCTAAGTAAGATCTCGATCCTGACAACCTTGGTATAGAGAGTATCCCGTTTGATATAAAAATTGCTTAAGGACAAATAATATTTTATTTCCCGGATGTCGTATCCTGCCGAGAGATGAATTTAAAATTCACGAAAGTATTTTGTTCGATGCTTGAATATCGAATATTTTTATTTTTGAATTAAAACTAAAAAATTAATAAAAATAAACTATATAAAAACTAGATAGCAACTAGCAGGCAATTAAACAAAGAACAATATATTATAAAAGATATGCTTGCTAAGTGTATTGATTAGATCCTTAAGTGTGAATTAAACATACAATTAAGTCCTTATTGATGAACCAATATCTTTCTAATAAATTATCTTCTCACAACGTTGGCTTATATTGAAAACAACTCTTATTAAGATATCGATTACTAAATTAATGCCTAATTATTCTTACGGCTTTTGCCCGCTCGAATAACCAAAACAATAATTTAAGTAATATAAAAATTACTAATCAATATATTCCCTTTTTATTAATCACTCTTAATTCTCTAATCAATTAAACACTTAACAAGCATATATAAAAATCTACTCACTAAGCATATTATTTAAGCTAACAATAAACAACAAAGCAAAATTAAACATTTTATACTAAATCTACACTAATGTATTGAAAAAGGATAGAAAATCGGACCGAATTGAAGAGCCGCAATTAAACGATAACACCCGATTTATTGAGCTAAAGCAAATAATCAAATTCGGTCTAGCTAAATAAACCCTTAAGCTCCACGCCTCATGAGATGACCGGTACCAAAAACGAAAAACACAATTCAAAAACTCGTTAGTTAAACAATTCACTCTCCTAGTGTGCCATAATATTTCACCACTCTATTTCCACAACTGATTCACAGCTAAAATTGATTTCTAAACTATTATCCCAACGTTATTACTACAAATGAATCCGAGCCCAAACAGGAGTCCAAAAACCGAATTTACCAAACAAGGGCCAATATGTGGGATTAAGAACCAGTAACCAATAACTTTCAAACCGTAACTAGAATAAGCTCATCGATTTAAACCAAATAAGCTAACCAAAAAGATGATACTTCATTAAGCTACTAAGATCCTATGAGCTAAATCACCATCAAATAAGCAACACCAAATCCGAATAAGCTATCTCGATCTTTTTATTGAACGTATAAGCTAAAAAAGTCATTTGTAAAATATAAGCTCAAACAAATCAAATAAGCTGTCTAGGAGTTTATCAAATCTGATTAAAAAAGCTTTTAAGAAAACTAAATTAGCTTAAACACGAAAAGAAGCTAGATCCAAACTTATTCTAGCTTATGACATTCGAAATTACTTAAAAACTTAAGAGATGAAATCAAATAAGCTTTTAAAAGCTTATAGAATAAGATCTGAAGGTTCTTAAGAAGTTTCGAGATGAGATGAGCTGAGAAGATAAGCTGAATAAAGTAGCTTATTTTAGAATAAGCTAAAGAAAAGAGATGAGACAATATAAGCTAAAACATTCTTCATTAAAACTTTTAAAATGAGTACAAAGTACTAATAAGTTGAACAAACGAATTACAATAAGCTGGAAAATGAAAATAAGCTAAACCTAAAACTAAATAAGCTAAAAACTTGAAAGAATAAAACTAAAACTAATTTTCCTAATGATCCAAAAAGGAGAAGGGAGCAGGATATTTATAATCAAACATGGGGGTGATTTTTGTAAATTCAAGCCAATTATTTGCACAATGATTAGCCAATCATTGTGCCTCGTGTGTGCTTCCTCGGATCATCAGACGCAATTCAGAGGATCCAACCATTGCTTTTGCGCCACGCGTCCCTTTCACTGCTTTCTTACTACGCATTAAATATACGCCGTTTGATCATTTTGCAAATTGAATTGAGAGTTATAACATTTGCCTTGCCACGTGTCGAATTGCTACTCACTCTCCCTAATATAGTGCTTGGTCGCATGTTGCCTTTGATTTATTTTCATCACACGTGACTTGACGTCACCATCTTTCATTTCATTATAACATTGCATCTCATGAATTGGGCCTTGAAATAAAAATGGACGGAGTTGTTAAGCTTTGGGCTTGGACTTTGCTTATGGACAAAAGATAATATAGGCTGGCCCGGCCCATTTAAATGGGTTACGTGCTGGCCCAATAAGATCCGAGGGCACCGTTGGATTCGTAATCTCCGCTCTTTCCAATGGCATGCTCGGGGAATTTTTATGACATTATCTTGATCTTGAATATCAAGCACTCTTGATCGAAACGAACTTGTAAATACCCGTTTTTGCTTTGTTTTCAATCCATTTTACCTGCAAGACATAAAAATACCAAACAAACATATTTGCAATATAATTAAGCATATTTTAGCATTTTTAGTCTAATTAATAGTGTTTTACGGGGTTATAAGGATGCGTGTTTTAGCACACATCATAGCCCATCTTTTTGCAAATACAAAATCAACTTTGAGGACGACGCTAAACCTATTATTCAAAGGCAACGTCGACTTAACCCAAATATGAAAGAAGTCGCAAAAAAAGAGATTATCAAACTTCTTGACGATGGTATAATTTACCCCATCGAAGATAGTCCCTGGGTGAGTCAGGTACACTATGTACCTAAGAAAGGAGGAATGATTGTTGTGACAAATGAAAAGAATGAACTTGTTCCTACAAGAACTGTCATCGGTTGGCGTGTTTGTATTGACTACAGCAAGTTAAACAAAGCCACTCGAAAAGATCATTTTCCTCTACCCTTCATGGATCAAATGCTGGAAAGATTAGCGGGAAACAAATTCTTTTGTTTTCTCGATGGATTTTCCGGTTACTTTCAAATTCCAATCAAACCGGCCGATCAAGAAAGACAACATTCACTTGTCCGTATGGAACTTACGCTTACAAGCGTATGCCTTTTGGTCTTTGCAACGCACCAACCACTTTTTAAAGGTGCATGATCGCCATCTTCCAAGACATGCTTGAAACCTCCACGGAAGTTTTCATGGACGATTTTTTGGTATTTGGAGATTCGTTCGATTCATGTCTTGTGAATCTTGAGCAAATGCTCGTTCGATGCAAACAATAGGAGAAATGTAATTTAACGATGACAAAAGGAATTGTGCTCGGACACAAAGTCTCTAATGCAGGATTAGAATTCGACAAGGCAAAAATCGATGTAATAACCAAACTACCACCACCCACTAACGTCAAAGCCGTTAGGAGTTTTCTAGGACATGTAGGATTCTATCGTCATTTCATCAAAGATTTTTCCAAAATCTCTCGTCCAATGACAGAACTTCTCGAAAAAGACGTAGTTTTCGATTTCAATAAAGAATGCATCGAGGCATTCGAATTACTCATAGAAAAGTTAACAAATGCACCCATTATGGTTTCACCAGATTGGTCGCAACCATTTAAACTTATGTACGACGCGAGCGATTTTGCTATCGTCGGACAACGGGAAGGAAAACATTTCCGTCCTATTTATTTCGCTAGCAAAACTCTCAACAACGCTCAAAAAAATTATACGGTCACTGAGAAAGAACTACTTGCCGTAGTTTTTGCTTTCGATAAGTTTTGATCGTATCTCGTTCTTTCGAAAACCGTCGTTTTCATATACCACTCCGCTTTAAAATATCTGTTTGTGAAGCAAGATGCTAAACCGCATCTTACCGTTGGATTTTACTACTCCAAGAGTTTGATATTGAGATTAAAAATAAGAAAGGAGCAGAAAATGTAGCGGCAGACCATCTGTCACTACTTGAAAATCCACATCTTGAGGAATTAAGGGATGACGATATAGATGATAATTTCCCTGACGAAACTTTAATGAACGTCTCCTCAACTGAGGAAGATAAAATCTCATGGTTCGCTGATTTCGCCAGTTATCTAGTTGGAAAAATTCCCAGAAAAGGTTTGATTTATGCCCAACGATGCAAGTTCTTCTCAGAACTTAAGCACTATTTCTGGGATGAACCATATATCTTCAAAATGTGCCCCGATGAAATGATCAGGAGATGTGTTTACGGGGCCAAAACTTGAAAGATTCTCGACGAATGTCATCATGGCCTTACTGGGGGACACTATGGTCCTTTCACAACATCAAAGAAAGTTTTTGATGTTGGTTTCTATTGGCCAACAATCTTCAAAGAGGCTCATACTCTAGTTCAAAACTGTGATGCTTGCCAACGTTCTGGTAGCCTTTCATGGAGAGATGAGATGCCTCAAAACAACATCAAAGTCAGTGAAATATTTGACATATGGGGAATAGATTTCATGGGACTATTCCCTAAATCCTATAAGTTCGAATACATTCTCGTTGCTATTGACTACGTGTCTAAATGGGCAAAAGCTGAAGCTTTACCCACCAACGATGCACGAGTTGTGATCAATTTTCTCAAGAAGCTTTTCTCTTGATTTGGCATTCCAAATTCTTTAATCAGTGACAGAGGTACTCACTTCTGTAACAAACAAATGAAGAAAGTTTTAAAACGATATGGAGTTCATCATCGTTTCGCTACAGCTTACCATCCGCAGACAAGCGGCCAAGTTGAAAACACCAACAGAGCTTTAAAGAGAATTCTCAAAAAATAGTCAAAGATAACCCTTCCGTTTGGTCAAGGAAACTTGATGACGCTCTGTGGGCATTTCGTACAACATACAAAACACTAATTGGCACTACGCCATATCGGTTATTATACGAAAAAGCATGCCATTTGTCATTCGAAATCGAACATCGTGCTTACTGGGCTTTAAGAAGCTGTAATCCCGATCTCTAACTCGCAGGAGAAAAACGATTCTTGCAATTGCATGAAATCGATGAATTGAGACTCCAAGCGTATGAGAATTCCAAGCTCTATGATGTGTGTTTTTACAAGCTTTAAATTTATAATAACTAGAAATACCGATTTTTAACCAAAAACACAACATTCGGGCAAGTATACCATGTTCGAGTGTAATATAGTATTAGGTAAGTCCAGGTCGTTCCACGGGATTTGTAGCAATTCACAGATTGTTTATCAAGTAACAAAGCTAATTGATTGTCACGGATCAAATAGCCAAAACGTGTGTATAAAGTAAGCAAGAAACAAGACATGATCCACATAACATAATAGATATAGATAGAGCAAGACTTTATATAAACAAAGCATACAAGTCATATATGATGGGTAATCATAATAACAAGCATATCTACCAATGATAACATAGAATCCTTTCATCCTATATACTACATCATCACTAGTGCATTAAGAATGGTTTACATCAAATATGCATATATACAAATTCCTCCCAATCGGTCAGTCAACATAAGGAAAGGTCTTAAACATTATTCTACTTGGTTTATTTATCAATTTACGACACAATTCTCACAAGCATGATATTGATTCATATGGCCAACATGATTCAAAATATATCAAGGCAATTAATCCTTTCAGCCTATTTCAATTGCAAGATATATCAAAAGATAAATAATGATCCAAGTAAAATAACATCGAATTCATAAACATGTATATTCATAAATCATAGCAAAATCATCCAAATATTATTCATGTTTCACATATAAGAAGCAAAGTAATAATACTAATATTTCGACTACAACAACCATCAACCCAAAACTAGTAGTTCTATGATCAACCAACAACCAAATGCTACTAAGATAACTCGGAATATCCTATGTAACTTCTGGAAATCCGTAACATATCACCAAATAGAGTGTTTGGAAAAAAGGTATATGGTGATGATCTTAAGAGAATTTGGTGTGAATCCTTCAAGAATTAAAGTGATAAGTTTTAAGGTTATAGAAATGGATGGTATATGATCTAAATATGGTGTAAAACTTCTGGAAATATGTGTTTTAGTGGTGGTTTATGGTTGAGAGTGGTGGTGGCATAGCGGTTTAGAGGGGTGTTTGGATCATTGGGTCCAAAGACCCTCACCACTCCTTCCTCCTCTCCAAAGGCTATAGAGATTGTGTGTGTAAGATAGAAGTTTGTGTATGAGATGTGTGTGATATGAGAGGCAAAGGGGCCTTATATAGGTTATTTCGGGGGCCAAGTGCGCCCCACTTGCATAAAAGTGCGTAGCACTTTGTGAGTTAATGCACTTAGCATTGAATTGCATTGAATTCTCTTAAATTTCAGTTCTGATGGAAAAGTGTGCCGCACTTTGGGTCGTTTTAGTAGATGGCATTTTCTAAAGTTATAGATAATTGAATTCTCTTTCCGTGGCCGCTTGAACCAACTAAAACGGAGTTCGTATGACCGAGTTATGGCCAAAACAGTGAACAGGTGTCGGGAAGCATTCAGCTTGAGTTATTTCTTCGTTTAAGCTTCAAATCTTAGTGTTTTCTTCCGTTTTCTTCCACGACATGTTCCAAGAACATACAATAGCAAATATACTATATTCTAGTAGCACAAAAGTTTTCTTATATTATAACCAATTATAAATATAAAAGCATTGATAACGCGTATATAAACATGTATAATTTCAAAGTTTTAGATAAATGAATTCTCTTTCCGTGGCCGCTTGAACCAACTAAAACGGAGTTCGTATGACCGAGTTATGGCCAAAACAGTGAACAGGTGTCGGGAAGCATTCAGCTTGAGTTATTTCTTCGTTTAAGCTTCAAATCTTAGTGTTTTCTTCCGTTTTCTTCCACGACATGTTCCAAGAACATATAATATCAAATATACTTGATTAATTACCGAATGTCCACGAAAAATGATCAAATAAATGCAAATAACGCCATTGAAAACATGTATAATTTAGGCATTATCAAATCCCTCCACACTTAGCTATTGCTTGCCCTCAAGCAATTAAAGCGAAAAAACTAGATCATTTATCGTGACATGGAGAAAAATTCATTTTAGCATTAATCAAGTGTTTACCAGTTTTATAACTTTTCAGGCATAGACATATAACAGAGCATCTCACTTAGGGAAAGTGTTTGTTTTTGAATTCACACGAGTCACTCAGATAGGGTTTTATATTTGTGAAGTCACTCAAATGCACAGACATAATCTAGGTCGCTACCATATGCTTATACTAGACACATGAACATGCCCGTTGTGGCGTGAGCACCAGGTATAAATATCAAAAGAGGACTTTTATTCAGGTTGTAACGTTAGGCTAGGGGTTAATAAGGGTGTGGATAAGGCATGAGAAATATATACTGGAATTGGTTTTATAATATACATGTCGACAAGTCCAAGAAACACATGTTGCTAGTTACGACAATCCATAAACCTGTGAGGCATCGAACAACTCAACCTCTCATCAATATATCCGACACATATCATAATATATCAATACTTCACAAATGCCAACAACAATCCAGCTCTTACTTTTTTTTCTCCTTTTTTCATAACTGACAATTCCCTTACACTTAGTATAAGTGTACACCACAAAAATACGAAACACAAAGCGTGCACTCTTCATCTTCGTTAGAATGGTACAACCCTCATAACAAAGCGCAAGCAAACTATGAGCAAAAATCAACCAATCATACCAAGAAACTAGCAACCAACCATAGGGACTTTCAACGAGGGGTAAGGCTAGGTTAAATGTTATATTTTTTTTGTATTTTTATTTTTTTCTGGATGAGAAAGATGAATAGAATGGCTCAGCGGGTTAAACTAGGGGTATCTAGCACTAAAGATGAGTGCTAACATAAGGGTTTTATTTGGGTGGTTAGCTGATCAGTGTAATTAGCTAAAAGAATAATATGTTAAATGGAATGGCTATTTAGGTTAAATACTAAGTTGCCTCTTTATCACTTAAAAATACATTTATCACGCGAGCGTGATCTCACTGCGGTCTCATAATGATTATCAAGCACAAGTTCTAGAATCAATAAATCACCGGCACACTCATACAATTTTTAATCTGATACCAATGCTACTGAAAAGGAGACAAAACTACAAATACACAGCCGTAACGACGGATGAGACACTTGCAGCTGCATTCAAACCTTAACTCGAGAAAGCTAAAGGCAAAAATCATTTTCATAAGATTTAAAGGCGAACCTCACATTTTTTTGGGTGATTGGTATTAATGCGCAAGTAATGTCATCGATCCCGAGTCGATCTGCTTTATCAACCGAGACACATCTCTGATTTCAAAACTTTATTTAATTTTTAAATTTTTTTTACTATGTTTTATTCTAGTATATTAACCTAAGTGGCAAAAGATTTAAAAATAAATTAGATTTTTATATTACAGAGGGCGAACAAAAGTTTATACTTTTAATATTGAGTCTAATTTTCCAATTTATTTTCCACCCACACTTAAGTTGAGCATTATGCGTAATTAGAAAATAACTTAAAAGTGGGACAAACGGGAAAAATAAATATAAGAGAAACGAAACTTCTCGGGGCTCTTAAGGGCTCTGTTGAATTCTGAAAGATATGGCGCAAACCAGAACGCCAAGTATGTGTATTCTACCACATGTAACGTACTGATCCAAATATATATCACCTCCCCAACTGATAAGATGCCAACCACCAATCCAAGCTCCACCTGTTTTATTTAATCTGCAAAATAAATTAAACTACAAAAATCGTAAAATACTAAAGCGCACTTTCGTAGGCAACACGGTTGCATTTAGCATATGCAACAAGCCTTTAAACCCCTTGGTGGCCCGAGTGGACGAGTTATAGTCTCATGAGGGTTTCCAGCGAACACACCCACAAAGTTCAAAACATCTTTTTTTTTAATTTTAAAATTTTTATTTATATACATTTACTAAAACAAGCATAAACAGAACATTACAAAATGAAAAATAACATAGAAAGGAAAATATAATTACTAATATGAAAACACTCAAAACACATATATAAATAATAATAAAAATAGATGAATAGAATGGCTCAGCGGGTTAAAGTAGGGGTATCTAGTACTAAAGATGAGTGCTAACATAAGGGTTTTATTTGGGTGGTTAGTAGACCAGTGTAATTAGCTAAAAGAATAATATGTTAAATGGAATGGCTATTTGGGTTAAATCCTAAGTTGCCTCTTTATCACATAAAAATACCTTTATCACGCGAACGCGATCTCACTGCGGTCTCGTAATGATTATCAAGCACCAGTTTCTGGAATCATATAATCACCTGCACAAAACTATTTTTTATACAATTTTTTAATCCGATACTAATGCTCCAGAAAAGGCGACAAAACTACAAATACATAGCCGTAACGACGGATGAGACACTTGCAGCTGCATTCAAACCTTAACTCGAGAAAGCTAAAGGCAAAAATCATCTTCATAAGATTTAAAGGCGAACCTCACAATTTTCTTGGGTGATTGGTATAAATGCGCAAGTAATGTCATCGATCCCGAGTCGATCTGCTTTATCAATCGGGACACATCTCTGATTTCAAAACTTTATTTAATTTTTAATATTTTTTTACTATGTTTTATTCTAATATATTAACCTAAGTGGCAAAAGATTTAAAAATAAATTAGATTTTTAGATTACAAAGGGCTGATACAAAGTTTTATACTTTTATATGAGTCTAATTTTCTATTTATTTCCCCCCCTCCCACACTTAGTGAGCATATATGGCGTAATTAGAAAATAACTTAAAAGTGGGACAAACGGGAAAAATAAATATAAGAGAACCGAAACTTTCCAGGGATCTTAAGGGCTCTGTTGAATTCTAAAAGATATGGCGCAAACCAGAACGCCAAGCATGTGTATTCTACCACATGTAACGTACTGATCCAAATATATATCACCTCCCCAACTGATAAGATGCCAACCACCAATCCAAGCTCCACCTGTTTTATTTAATCTGCAAAATAAACTAAACTACAAAAATCGTAAAATACTAAAGCGCACTTTCGTAGGCAACAAGGTTGCATTTAGCATATGCAACAAGCCTTTAAACCTCTCGGTGGCCTGAGTGGACGAGTTATAGTCTCGTGAGGGTTTCCAGCGAACACACCCACTATAACAACCCAAAATTTTCATCAATATAATATCTACCTATTTTATTATGATCACCTTTTTACGGGGAAATTTTTCGCTTTATTACATTCTATTATGTAACATTGTTTACATAGCAAACTAAACGAGCTCACGCAACCTACCTATGCCATCCATATCTATTTCTATATCATGTAAACATCCTAATATGTCAAGTCTATGCCCTAATATCATTTTTACCAAAAACGTTATCCATTTAACAACATTATATCAAAACATGCTTTAAACGTTAAATGTTTGTATCAAAACCCTAATTATATGTAATGTATACATATAAAAGGAAAGAACAAGCCTTTAAAGCATGTGTACAAGTATCAATGCACCACATTTGAATATATGTACCCTCCTGAATCAAGTTACAACTTTTTAAAGCACAATGTACAAGCTAATCATGCCTAAAAACCTACATAGGTCATTTAAGCTCCTAAACCATGTTTAAACTTTACACCACTTTAACACAAGGTACAAGTACTTAATTCATGACTCCTAAACCTAAGCTTATCCATAATCTTAACCCTAATCCATGTTTTAAAACCCTAAATCATAAAACAAAACCCTAAACCCTAATTTTACTTTCAACTAAAAACTAAACCCTAAACCTAAAACTAAGCCCTAAACCTTAATCCTAAGCCCTAATCTCAGTCCTAACACTAATCCTAAACCTTAATCTACCCTTAATCCTAACCCTAATCAAATTTCTAAATACCCTAAAACCCTTAACCCGGAAAGAAAACCAATCACGATACATTTTCTTTCCATTTTGACCCATTTTTACACCCAAGCTAGCAACCAAGCACCTCAAGCACCTCTATGACTCACCAAGCAGCCACCCAAGTAGCTTACAAGTACCTCCATCACCACCTTGTAAGCTACTTGTGAACAAAAACCTCCTTATAATCCTTGTGGTTTAGCCGTGACCCTTCCACCACCATATACCTTTCATGTCTAGTTTCTAGCCTTCCATACTCACCATCTAGCATACCTTAGTCATCCTCTTTAGCCTTGAAACTAATCAAACTAGGAAATATGGGCATAAAGGCTTTCCAAGCCCTATAAATAGTCGAAACATACACCCTTTTCATTTCATCCCACACATCTCATCTCATACCCTCAAATGGAATTCTAGCCTTCCATAGCAGTAATAGAAGATCAAGAGAAGTCCCTAAGCTCATAATAGAAGCCAAGAATCAAGAAAAACGAAGCCTTGAAGTCGTTACTAGGCGTACTCGCGAACCTGAAACACTCCCCATTCGACCCTCAATTTAGGCTCAAGTAATTGCCTAAGATCTTGTTCCATAAGCTTATGAGTTCTGAACATTATGTCATAATACTCTTAAGATCATGTATGAACTATTTTTTGAAGCTTTGAATCCTCAAACCCAGTTTTTTTTGATAAAAACCCTAAAAATGACCCTTTTTTATTTTCTAGCTAACAAATCATTTTTCTAAACTTTTGTTACATTAAAACATCTTATTTTAGCTTATTCTAATAAATCTATAACTGCAAATGATCATTTGGAACGCCTTAAAATAAGTTGCATGGCTTTTTGGAACTTGTTTGCAGAAGTTTCATGCAAGGGTATATATGTAACTTTCTGGAAATTTATAATAAGGGGGTGGATAAATGTACTATTTAAAGTTATAACTATAAAGACCTATTTTGCCAAGTTTCAAAGTTAAAGGTTTAATATATATTATATATATATATATATATATATATATATATATATATATATATATTATATCTATTTTTATATAAAGGACTAAACTTGTAAAAGTTTATAAACCAATGGTATATATTGCAAATTTTACAAACTTATAAAATATGATATTTTTATATTAATTTAAAAATATATATATATAAATTATTTAGATTTTGAATAAAACTTAAAACTATAATGTATCACAATTACCTAGGGCGCGTCATATTAGAGGGGTTTCATTTGGGTATTACATTGTACGAGTTTTGAGGATTTACGTTTAAAAGTGTCCTGGCTCCTCAATAACGTTTATACTGACTCTGAATTATGAGGTGCGAAAAGTGATTACGATATTCTTTCCATAATAAATCCAATCAAAGTGATATTTCATTATGACATAAAACATATCCAATCAAACTAAGACTTGACATATTACCCAGGTTGTGTGACAAAGCCGTTACTTTCATTTCATATATTGTTGCCATCAATCAAGATTTCCTTGTACTGTTAAGGTGAGTTCATAGCCTCGCATTTTAACTCTTTTGAATGTCTTATAAACCCGCGAGGGGGATACATGCTATAAACCATAAATACAAGTGTTTTTCCAACTATATGCTATCCTGATACATTATTGCCTAAGTAACTATTTTGCCATTAAGACCCCATTATCATGAACCGTTAATTACTCTACGGAGTGAGCGCGAATGTTGTGAATAGATCTATTTAGGACTGGACTCCCCGTTGGTGTACCTATACTTTCGGTAACCAATAGCACTTCATTAGAAATAACTATGCGGGTGTTTTGGCAAAGGCACCTGTTGGGGCAATTACTTGTGATTATTGATTATCCCAAGGTTTTGGTGTCATGAGCTTAAGACAATAATATTGTTTTTCATATGGGTGTATAATAACGTAACCACTACTGAACTTGTACTCAATCTGTTTACTAAAAACCTATGAATGTCACTCAACCTTTATGTTGACTTTTTAGCATATTTATCTTAGGTAATTGAGCAACTTATGGCACGGAGTGGCACGGACTTGAAGATGGCTAAAACTGTTATCATTCAAACTTTATGTTTCTAGATTATGGGACCTCTCTTTTGTAAAACTCTGATATTATATTGAATGATAACTAATTTTTTCCAAAACGTCTGTTTTGAGTCGTTTTCTATGATTTTGACTATTGTACTATGAAGTAATACCCCAGATTAGCTTCCGCTGCTATATTTGTCAAAATGGGGGTGTTACAGATTGGTATCAAGAGCCATGGTTATAGAGAACAAGGTTAAAACGTTGACTATAACTACTTTTCTTTTTCCATCCAAGAAAAGTCCTTCGTGCCGCTACATCAACTGAATAGTACGTAAAAATATATAACTATTATACTATTATATAAATGTAGGATCGTTATTCCTTAATGAAACACTGATATACTGTCAACTATGCGGAATCTAGTTGGCAGTACTTAAGAAGTATATATAATAAAATATACGCAAATTGTTATTTTTTTCAAAATTTTATTATATACATTTGACTAAAAACAAGTACGCATACAATCTTTTTGGATTTTTAGTTTTTTTATATGAGTTTTGGTTTAAAGACAGATACATATTAAACATATAATAATTATTTAATGTACAAAAACTTATAACTACAAAGAAAATATTAGCGGGAAACAAATTCTTTTGTTTTCTCGATGGATTTTACGGTTACTTTCAAATTCCAATCAAATCAGCCGATCAAGAAAGACCACATCCACATGTCCCTATGGAACTTACGCTTACAAGCGTATGCCTTTTGGTCTTTGCAATGCACCAGCCACTTTTCAGAGTTGCATGATCGCCATCTTCCAAGACATGCTTGAAACCTCCACGGAAGTTTTCATGGACGATTTTTTGGTATTTGGAGATTCGTTTGATTCATGTCTCGTGAATCTCGAGCAAATGCTCGTTCGATACAAACAAGCTCATCTTGTTCTGAACTAGGAGAAATGTCATTTCATGGTGACAGAAGGAATTATGCTCGGACACAAAGTCTCTAGTGCAGGATTAGAATTCGACAAGGCAAAAATCGATGTAATAACCAGACTACCACCACCCACTAACGTCAAAGCCGTTAGGAGTTTTCTAGGACATGCAGGATTCTATCGTCACTTCATCAAATATTTTTCCAAAATCTCTCGTCCAATGACAAAACTTCTCGAAAAAGACGTAGTTTTTGATTTCAATAAAGAATGCATCGAGGCATTCGAATTACTCATAGAAAAGTTAACGAATGCACCCATTTTGGTTTCACCAGATTGGTCCCAACCGTTTGAACTTATGTACGATGCGAGCGATTTTGCTGTCGGAGCCGTGCTTGGACAACGGGAAGGAAAACATTTCCGTCCTATTTATTTCGCTAGCAAAACTCTCAACAACGCTCAAAAAAATTATACGATCACTGAGAAAGAACTACATGCCGTAGTTTTTGCTTTCGATAAGTTTCGATCGTATCTTGTTCTTTCGAAAACCATCATTTTCACATACCACTCCGCTTTAAAATATCTGTTTGCGAAGCAAGATGCTAAACCGCGTCTTACCGTTGGATTTTACTACTCCAAGAGTTTGATATTGAGATTAAAAATAAGAAAGGAGCAGAAAATGTAGCGGCAGACCATCTGTCACGACTTGAAAATCCACATCTTGAGGAATTAAGGGAAGTCTACCAAAACACCACAATCTCGCAATGAGCATCTATGTGAATGGGCGTAATTCACAGAAGTCGGTAAATCTTAAATACCCAACAGTGAGACTCAGATGATCATACAAAAATAATCATGAAACCCTATCAATTTCGACACTAGCGATGAGAAGATGAGAACCTACACCACAACCAGAAAATTTAAAATCCAAAACAGTCAAGGCAACTACATTACCCAACCATACAAACTAAAAAATCCCGTATCCCTCAACGACTAAGGAAAAGAAAAAAGGAAAGGCTCAATCGGAAGAACTTTCTCGACGTAATCCGGCGCAGTTCAAAAATCACATGTACTTCTCATCGATGTCTTAGCCAGAATGCCTAATTATGGAAAATTTCTCAAGGAACTCATAAGCAACAAACATAAAATTGAACAAATTTCTGCTGCTTTCTTACATGATGAAAGTTCAGCATTGATCCAAAACAAAGTTCCACCTAAACTCGGAGACCCCGGAAGTTTTCTTATTCCATGTAATTTCAACAAAACTTTCTCCTGCAATGCCTTAGCCGACCTTGGTGCTAGCATTAACCTTATGACATATTCACTATATGCCAAATTATCTCTCGAAAATCTTAAACCTACTAAAATGAGCGTAAGATTAGCCGACAGATCATTCCAATACCCTGTTGGAATAGCTGAAAATATGCTCGTCCTTTGAAGTGGGAAATTCCACCTTTTCTATGATTTCCTTATTCTCGAAGATGGAAAAGATAGTAAAGGTTCAACTTATTTTGGACGACTCTTTCTTCCAACTGCTGCGCCAGGAATTCGAGTTAAACAGAAACAACTCAACCTTGGAGTTGGAACTGAACGAATGATTTTCAATATCGATTCTACAATGAAACACTCCTATTTAAACGATGATACCTGTTTTAGTATCGATGTCATCAATGAAATCTTAGAAGAAGATTTCGATGCTCTTCTAAATAAAGGTAGTAAAACTCTGTATCCCATTGAAGGAACCCTTCTTGAAGAAGAATCTCTTTATTGAATTGGATGAATTTATTGGGCAATTTGGACTGTCGATGAAACTCTGACTTGAAATCCGATACGAAGATCCGCCATTCGAAAAACATCCACCATCAATACTGATTAGGAAGATAAAAGTATCTCTCGATGAACATCCTACGGATCTCAACTTAAACCCACTTCTGATAACGGGAATATGTATTCCTGGAAGACCCTCTGTTCTCCTGCTTATCATAATCATCTCAGCTATCCAAGAAAAGAAAAACAACACTCATATTGTCCTTAAAAAGCACCAAGCTAGCCTTTTTACTTGGACGACAAAGATATTCCGGGATGTTTCCATCATTTTGCAAACACAAGATACAACTTCTGGATGATAAGAAACCCGTTGTCCAAAAACAAAGAAGGTTAAATCCGAACATGCATGAAGTTGTCAAAAAAGAAATCATGAAACTCTTGGATACCGGCATAATTAATCCAATTGCCGATAGTCCTTGGGTTAGTCCTATCCACTGTGTACCCAAGAAAGGTGGTATTACAGTTGTCACCAACGAAAAGTTGATACTTGTTCCAACAAGAACCGTTACAGGTTGGCGAGTATGCATTGATTATCGTAAACTCAATGAAGCAACACAAAAGATCATTTTCCTTTACCTTTTATGGATCAAATGCTAGAAAGACTCGTAGGGAAATAATTATTTTGTTTCCTCGATGGTTTTTCTGGGTATTTTCAAATCTATCGATTCATAAATTATCAAGGAAAAAAGACAACTTCACGTATCCTGTTTGGCACATAGCGTTTAGGGAAGGCCTTGCGGGCTATGTTAATGCTACTGTCACAGTCAAAGTATATGTGGCTAATCTTTCATGATATGATCGAAGAATCAGTCAAAGTATTCATGGATGATTTCTCCGTCTTTGGAAACTCTTTTTAACACATGCCTAAACAACCTTGATAAAATGCTCCAATGTTGTAAAGATGCTCATCTTTCCCTATAACTAGGAAAAATGTTCATGTTATGGTCAAAGAAGGAATTGTGCTCGGACACAAGGGGTCCAGTGCAGGACTTGAAGTTGACAAAGCAAAAATCAATGTGATCTCAAAACTTCCACCCCCTACTAATATCAAAGGTGTTAGAAGCTTTCTTGGACATACCAGTTTTTACCGACGTTTCATTAAAGACTTCTCAAAAATTGCTCGACCTATAACTAAACTGCTCGAAAAAGATACTCCATTTGAATTCAATGATGAATGTAAAAAAGCTTTTGAATCATTGAAAGAGAAACTCACATGTGCTCCTGTGATCGTAAGCCCGATCTGGAATCTTCCGCTTGAACTTATGTGTGATGCAAGTGATTTCACTGTAGGAGCCGTCTTAGGTCAAAAAGGTGATAAAAACTTTCACCAGATTACTACGACAAGCAAAAAACCCTTAATTTCTTTTATTATTTTTTTTTCGCCTTACAATAAATACACCGTAACCAAAAAAGAACTTATGGCTGTAGTTTTTGCATTTGACAAATTCAGATCCTATCTTATTCTATCAAAAACTATTGGCCGCCCTCCTACGATCATTCAGCTCTAGGCACTTTTTTTAAAAAGCAGATGAGCTAAACCACCGCCCTTATTCGATGGATCTTACTTCTATAAGAATTCGACATAGAAAATCAAAGATAGAAAAGGTACCGAAAAATATCTCAGCCGGTCACTTATCCCGACTTGAAAACAATGAGACAAGCGATGATAGTGAAGTCGATGATAACTTTCCCAGAGAAACTCTTATGGAAATCAACACCAAAGATAAACCGTGGTTCGCAAACTTTGTAAACTACCTAGTTGGTAATATTATACCAAAAGGGATGACATATCAACAAAAGAATAAATTTTCTCTGACCTCAAACACTACTTTTGGGAGGAAAACTTACCTTTTCAAAGTATGTTCGATGGTATGATCAGACGGTTTATTAATCTGGACCAGAAAACCCGAACATTTTAGAATAAATGTCACTACGGACCAACAGGTGGACATTATGGACCCAACATAACTGCTAAAAAAGTCCTTGATTCATGATTTTACTGGCCAACAATCATCCAAGAAGCTCATACTCTAGTTCGCTTATGTGAAGCATGCCAAAAGACCAGAAATATATCAAAACATGATGAGATAGGCCCCATGAACAACATTTACATGTTATGTGAAATTTGCGAATATGGGGTAATCGATCTTATGGGACCATTCCCAAAATATATAAGCTTTGAATACATTCTTATCGCCGTAGCTTACGTGTCTAAATGGGTCGAAGCTCAAGCTTTAACAACCAATGACGCCGAGTAGTAATCACTTTCCTGAAGAAGCTATTTTGCATTCGGAATGCCTAAAGCTCTATCAGCGACCGAAGGTACCTCTTCTGTAACAAAATAATGGAAAATAACCATGAAAAAGATTATGGCGTTAACCACCGTTTCTTAATTTATCACCCTCACCTAGTGGTCAAGTTGAAAACACGGAACAAGGCTCTTAAAAATTCTTAGAAAAAACTATTAAAGACAATCCTGCTATTTGGTCAAGAAAACTTGATGATGCTCTGTGGGCTTTTCGTACAGCCTACAAAACACCTACCGGTACCACATCATACAAACTAATATATGGAAAGAATTGCCATTTACCATTTGAAATTGAACACCGTGCATACTAGGCACTGAAGAATTGCAACCCAGATTTAATCGCTGCTGGTGAGAAAAGAATGTTCCAATTGCACGAGTTAGAAGAACTTAGATACCAAGCATATGAAAACTCTCATCTATACAAGGAAAGAACCAAAGTCTGGCATGACAAAAAATTATGAATGAGAAAGGAATTCACGCAAGGAAATAAAGTCCTACTTTTTCACTCAAAGTATAAATTTAAACAACCGAAACTTAGATCTCGATGGTTGGGACCTTATGTAGTGAAACATCATTATCCATCCGGATATGTTAAATTTTATGGAAAATATGGAAAGACGTTCATAGTCAATGGTCACTGACTCAAACTATCACGAAGAAGATAATGACCCAAGGGAAGCAGTCACTCCCTTTTTCCCAAACAAATGACCCCCAAAATACGAGTCTAGCTAACGACTCTCTTAAAAAATTAAGCGCTTCTCGGGAGGCAACCCGTGCTTTCACTTAAGTGTGGAGGAGTTCCTCCTCCATTCCTCTACTAATATCTTTTTTTTAAATCAACAAAAATATTTTCTCTTTGTGTGCTTTTGTTTACTCTTAAGCAGGTACTCTAGCTTAAAAGATGTGGAAAATTACGACGTATGCTCAAGATTAGCTTACAGCTATGCATTTCTCTATGCCCAAAGAGACCGTTTTCCTTTAATTTTCCTTATTTTATCTCTATTATTAGTTATCACATTGAGGGCAATGTTCAACTTAAGTGTGGAGGGGAGCCAAATAGGAAAAATTAATCATATCCCTCTATGTTTGCCCTATTAAAAATTTTCTAGCTAATATTTTATTATATGTTTTGAAATTAAAAAATGCTCTTAGTAAGGCAAGTCTAACCGGATTGACATTATAGCTAGCACACCCCAGTCCACTAAATTGTGAGAAATCTAAGCCTTAAAAATATTTGGGTATCCACCTAGGTAATGTGTTAGATAATTGAATACTTTAATCTTTCTTAATGGCCGATCAACCCCTGTCTTCCGATTTTGCAGTCTATTTGTCTACTCTCTGTCTTTTACCAGCCTAATGTTTACCACTACTGCCTGTCCTTTTCAAATTCTCCTCTGGAACTCAATTCCAAGGTGGCTTTGTTTTTGTTTGTCTGTTGAAAATTTTTTGTGGAGAGCCGTCAATTTAGGAGCTCTAGAATCTTGTGCTAATCATCAGTTAAGGACCGAAGAACTATCACATGAAAATGTATCTCCAAAAGTTTTTTCCACGCAAGAGATCCTTTTATACTATGTTGCTGAAAAATCTGAAGTTGCATGAAGAAAGTCCTGTGCTCAGCCTTAAGCTGTAAAAAGTTCTATATGAGGTTGTAATAGTTCAAAGAAATAAAGATTATGTTCGGCACATGAAGCTTGGATCCTCTTAGTACCCAAGTTCCACCCCTTGGTCCGGTTTATGAGTTTAAGTAAAGCTATGTAGCTGTTAGATTTGTTGTGCAACTTAAGAGTTCTCCACAAAACATATTAAACTATTGAGAGGCTGAGTGAATTTAAATCAATCACTATCCCTATGGTGAGAGCGATGTTATATGTCTATGCTGAAAAGTTATCTAATATGCAAACTCTCTTAAAAATTCAAATTTTCTCAAATCTTTTTGTATTTTTTATTTTTTTGGTTTTAAGACAAACACATATTATTATTTAAGGTTTAAAACAATAATTTACAAAATTGCTACTATTATTTTTTAATTTTTTGTATTTCTTTAATTTTTATTTATAAATTTTTTCTTCAGAACAAAAGTGCGGCGTACTTATACCCTATTATTTTATAATTTTTTAAATACTCATAAGATGAGCGCGACAAAAGTTTTAAAAGTGCGCCGCACACAAACATATGTGCGGCGTTTTCATTATGACAGAAAACATAATTTTTTTTTTTACTTTTTTAGAATATTTTTTTATTAGTTAAGAATCACATACACAAATACAGGAAAACACATAAGCAGACAAAAACAATCACACAGGTTAAAAAGATAGATAAAAAAACTATTTTTTAGATTTTATGGTTTTTAACAATTTTTTTTAACTCTTTTTAAAAAAAACGCAAGCAAACATGCAAAAACAAATAAAAACACATTACGAGTATTCACATAAAACATTAATAAATTGCATCTGGTTATTATTTTTAAACAAATCTGGATTTTTTTTAAATGCAGGAACAAAGTGCTGCGCACATAGTTTTTGTGCATGTGCGGCGTACTTTCTGCAATATTTTTCAAAATTTACTTTTTATTTTATTTTTCACAAATTCAATGCAAGAAAATATAAACAAACTAATAAACCAACAAAACACATGTTTTATTATATAAACAGGAACATGTCAGAAAATAAAATAAGCAAAAACAATTTAAAAATAAAAAATCTTTTTGGTTTTTTTTCTCGAATGACAAACTAAATATTAACAAAATTACAAGGCGTATAATCAGATAAAATGGAATTTCAAATGATCACATACCTGAGACTAGCAATTTGGGGGTTTGTTTGGGTTTGGGTTTTTAAATTAGATTCTGTTTGTGAAAATTTTTGCAGAAAGTGCGGCGCACTTGGTGTAAGTGCGGCGTACTTTCTGGGTTTTTAGGAAAACCGGCGCACACATTGTATGTGCGGCGTACTTCCTGAGGAAAAATGATTTTTTGGGTTCCGTTTGCCAGAAAACGGTACGGCGAGTTTATAAATGTTGATTTGTAAAACAAGTACAGCGATTTTGGCATGAAACCGGCGCACTTCAGGTATAAACCTGCAAAATAAGAAACGGGAATAGGGGAAGTGCACGAAAACAGCGGATGCTGCAGGCGCACAAGGGTTATTCGTCGCGCCGTAGACCTTTACTGCAACAAAAAACATTTTCATTTGTTTTGAAGATGTAAAGATATTTAAACACAGTAAGATGCACAAGACATTGCAAAATCGCAATCTGCAAAACAACTTAAAACAATCCCGACTACTTCGCTAAAAACTTTGATAGCTGCGCTTTTTTCCAAGCTTATGAAATTTTATTAATAACTAGAAATACCGCATTTTGACTAAAAACCACATCATTCGGCACGTATACCACTATTTGAGTGTTAAGTATAGAGTATTGGTGTAAAGTTCCGGTCGTTCAATCGATGATTGTGTAAGCAATTCACAGACTTGTTTATCAAGTAGAACCAAGCTAATTGATTTTTCAAGGAACTAATAGCCAAAAAGTGGTATAAAGTAAGCAAGATACACGTCGATGATCCACTATATAACATAATAAGATATAGATAGAGCAAGACTTTTTATAAACAAAGCATATAAGTCATTATATGATGGTGTACTCATATAATGCATATCTACGCAATGATTAACATAGGGATCCTTTCGGCATATATACTACATCATTACTAGTTCCATTTAAGAGTGGTTTATTATCAAATATGCATATATATGAATTCCTCCTAACCTGGTCGGTCAACATAAGGAAAGGTCTTAAACATTATTCTACTTGGTTTATTTATCAATTTACCACAAAGTTCTGTCTAGTTGGCATGATATTTTTCATATGGCCAACATGATTTCAAATATTCAAGGCAATTTAATTCCTTTCGGGACTTATTTCAATTGTAAAAGATATATCAAGAGATAAACATTGATCCAGTAAATAAGCATCGAATTCATAAACTGATCATATTCAGTAACTAATTGCAAAAATCATCCAAATATTATTTCATGTTTAACATATAAGATGCAATGTATGCAATACCAGATTTCGACTACAAAACAACCATCAACCAAAACTAGTGTCCATAATCACAACCAAATGCTACTAAGATAACCCAGAATATACTATGTAACTTTTGGAAATCCGTAACATATCACCAAATGGAGTGTTTGGTAAAAAGGTTTATGGTGATGATCTTAAGAGAATTTTGTGTGAATCCTCCAAGAATCAAAGTGATAAGTTTTAAGGTTATAGAATTGATGGTATATGATCTAAATATGGTGTAGAACTTCTGGAAATATGTGTTTTAGTAGTGGTTTATGATTGAGAGTGGTGGTAGCGTGGCGGTTTAGAGGGGTGTTTAGATCATTGGGTCCAAAGACCCTCACCACTCCTTCCTCCTCTCTAAAGGCTATAGAGATTTTGTGTGTATAAGATAGAAGTTTATGTGTGAGATGTGTTTGATATGAGAGGTAAAAGGGGCTTTATATAGGCTTTTTCGGGGCCAAAGTACCCCGAACTGCTGCTTAAAAGTTTAGCAGTCAACTCTTTTGTGTTATGCAATTTTGCAATCTGTAATTGCATTAATTTATTTAATATTTGTCATTTTTGATGGAAAAGTGCGCCCCACTTATTTCAAAGCGCGCCGCACTTTGGGTCGTTTAAGCACATGGCCTTTTCCAAAGTTGTAGATAATTGAATTCTCTTTCCGTGGCCACTTGAATCAACTAAAACGGAGTTCGATACGACCGAGTTATGGCCAAACCAGTGACATGTGTTGAGAAGCATTCAGCTTGAGTTATTTCTTCATTTAAGCTTCAAATCTTAGTGTTTTTCTTCCGTTTTCTTCCACGACATGTTCAAAGACTACATTGTTAAATATACCATCTATTCCTATACCAACTAGTTCTTATATGTTGTTAACCGCATGTTTATATATATATAAGCACTAGATACCGTTCGTATCAGAAAAAACACATGTTTAATGTTTATAGCTTGTTATCAAAACGCGACAAGGAAGCATGAGCGATTTGGGTCATAGTAGATCGAATTGACGAAGAGTGCTTATTTTATCCAAAAATAAACGGGGGCGAGAAGAAGAATATGCGCCGTCATAGTTACGTCAAAAATCTATGTTAACGAGATCTTTCGCACGTAGGGTTAGTACCAGTTTATATTGTTTAGGATAGCGATGGATGATTTACTTTAATTTTTGGCCAGTTTTTCAGTGAAGTGAGGTACGACAGATTGCATATGAGCATAATGGATTTTCATCCTCCTTAAAGACTTTGGTCATAAGTGATACGGGACGATTCAAACGTTGGAGGATATGTTGAGAGCTACGACGATAATAGGAGGAAGGCGATTGAATTTAACATAGGAGAGTTTGTTTTATGTAAGGTTTTACCATGGAAAGGTGTGTTTTGGTTCAAGAACAAAGGAAAACTTAGCCCGAGGTTTTTAAGATTTTGAAGCGAGTTGGAGAAGTAGCTTATGTTTTAGAGTTAACAGAAGAAATGAAAGGTATTCACAAACCTTTACATTCTTATTTACTTAAGGTAAGTGAATCTCAGGCAGGATTAGTACAAGTTGTTGATCACTTTGGTATCCGACATAGAGATTGATCTCTGGCGTTACCTTTCGAGAAGACCGGTGACATTCTAGGACAGAAGAATTCAGACTAACTTCGCCAACCAAGTAATTCCCATTAAGTAAAGGAACAATGTGAAGTATCGTAAGGGACAAGCTTAAGGTCTGGTGAACTGGAAGAGTGATAGGTGGAGAATTAGGTATCCCTCATCTTTTTCCGAAGAGTAGATTTTGAGGACGCGCGAAATCCGCCTTAGGATGGGGGTTAAATTGTGTAACACCGTAATCCCTGGTGAGGTATGTATTTTTATAATTATAAAAACTAATAATATTAATTGTTTAGAATGTTTTTTATTAGAATATGGTCCCCCCTCCCTACCACCCTAAAAATTTATAAGTTAGATATTAATAGTGTAATAAGTTTATTTACAGAGAATGGTTGAAATAGATGAATATAGACTTGACGCCGGCTAGGTTTTGCCTAGTAGGCAAGAAACTTAATAAATATATATCTAAAAATTAGAAATAATGTACTGGCATCTCAAAAAAATTATGCTGTAATTTTACTATCATGTGTAGTGGGTGTGTTTCTGTACTGTCGATACCAACCAACAGAGAAAAAAAAAGATGGTAAAAACTTAGGTTTTGATTAAAATTGGAGGAATAACTCGATCATGGAGGAAAGGATAAACAAGCTCTTAGTAGCAGTCCTAAGTTTCATTCCCCTCATCAAGCTAAGTTAGTATTCAATATGAACATAGGGTTTATGGTGATGATAATTAGGCATATGGTATAAAGGTTAATTAATCCTTGATCTTAAATATAATTATTATTTTAGTGTTTAATTTCCTATAAGAAGCAAGGGAGCTCCTGCATGATGAGTTTCTACAGTTCGATAAAATTACGTGGCCATAATCAATGTGGATGTATATTGACTAAAATTGTTATGATATCATTATTATCTATTGTAGATGAATTATGATGTATTATGATGAAATGTTTTAAGGAGTTGTGAATATTAAGTAGCTTGGATCCAATGCTAGTAAATGTATAATGTTAGCATAATTGTATGCTTGTGGAAGGTATGTCTTAATGTTATAAATGTAATCCTTGATGTGTTATAGCTTGCTTAATCACTAGTTATAACTTAATAAATGTAGTTTATGTTATATACTTACTAAGCGTTTTGCTTACGGATGAAGTTTATAAATGTTTTGTAGGTTCGAGTGGTGTAGACAAAGGTAAGGAGAAAAACTAGCTCGTTGGTGTTTTAAGTAGCCTTTTGGGATTGGTAAGTAGAAGACCATCTTTGGAACAAAGAGTCATTTGAAGTTGAAGCCCCAAGTGTTATTTCTTATTTTGGTATATTTCTTGTGTTTAATCTTGGGTCAATCTTCAATTTGGATGTCAAAACATTGTGGTCTATATATCTAATGTTTAGATAAAAATGATCTAAGTGAATGTTAAGAATGATGTGGTTATATAGTTGTATGTA
>BQNB010085824.1:0-28358 GCA_026074375.1 Tanacetum coccineum
AAAAGAGAGGTGTATCGAGGGTAGAGGCCCAGGTTCGAGTCTTGCTCACCCGGGTCACCCCTTGTCTCCTCTTTTTTTTTTATGAAAACTTTTTACACAAACTTGTTAAGCTCTTTGAGCTTAACAATTTTTAAAATTACAACTTTTTTTGAAAAGCTAAGAATAAGCTAAAAAAAGGCTTTTAAAATGGACAGTAGCTTAAATGAGCTTAAGGACAAAAATGCTAAGTCTTGGTGAACTTTTTGAACTAATAAGCTAAAACTTGGACAAATAAGCTTAAAGGGGGACATAACCTAACCTAGATAAGCACCTACGGGCTAAATTCTAGCAACTAAATAAGCTAAGAAAAGCTAAACTAGACAGCAACTTAAATTAAGCTTAAGGGCAAAAAGTGGCTTATTTTTCTAACTGTTAACACAAAATAAGCTAAGAAAATGGTAAAATGAGTAAACAAAGCTTAACACACAAACATTATGAGCAAATAGGAGCAGGAATAAGCAAATGAGAAAAGCTCAATAAGCCAAAAATTTGCTTAATACCCTCAGCAGTACTAACTTAAGAGTTAGTACTGTTGGTGTAAAATTTAAGCCTATGGACACGATTTTTGGCTTAAAAATAAGCAACTAAAAGGGCTTTTTAAGGTCTGAAACTAAGGGGACTTATCAAAGAGCTTATTGGCTTTTAAGATAAGCCAAAATCTAGGGCTAAGGTTCACTAATAAGCTAGAAAAGAATGCTTAAAATATGGTGTCTAGCACCAGGGCAACTAAGCTAAAAACAAGGGGCTTAATTTGACAGCTTGAATTAAGCTGTCAAATAAACTTAAAATGAAAAATAAGGTGAAAACAGATTGAAAAGAGCTTAAGGTGAGCTTATGCTCAAAATTTCATTTGCTAAAAGCTAACTAAACCTGCTGATTTTGGAGATGGAAAAAGGGCTTTTTCCTTTGAAAAATGACAATTAACACTTGGCAGTTTTGACTCAAAAAGTCAAATGACTCAAAGTATTTTTGACAGCTTGTTTAGACACTCAAATAGCACAACTTTGGAAACTAAAGCTCAAGTTTACAAGAGCTTATCCAAATAAGCTCTTGTAGTTCTCAAAAAATCAACAGACCTCAAGAAATACTTGTAAAAACTTGAAAAACAGTTTTGGACTAAAAACTTTGGAAAAACAGACTTAAATAAGCTTAAACACTTAAGCTAAAGTTACCCAAATGGTCACAACCCATGATCTTGCCCTTTTTGACCCATTTTGGGCTTTAACCCAAACACCCCTTAATATTCTAAAAACGATTTTAACCTTTATAAAAACTGAATTAAACACTTAATTTTTAATGACTACTACTAAACATGCAAAGTTAAGTAATAAAAAGTGATAAGCAAGAACAAATAAGCACTTTAACAAGCTAATAAGCTAATGACAGATATAATAAGCAAAAATTTAAAAGAGAGACTTACAAAGGGTCCAAATGAAAAGGAACCTACATCTAATCCTAACATCCCTAAGTCCTTATACTTCTGAATTTATATCAACCCATGGGTCCATCCAATTCTGACCCAAGCTTATTTTCAGCTTATTTGACTTTTTTTAAAAGGTCAAAGTTTTGACTTTAGGTTTAAATCACAATAAGCTATTCATTAGCTTTCGGGACTTAAGGGTACCGGCTTATAAGAGGGTTAACAAGCCTTACACTATTTTTTTGTGATTTAGAACAAGAATTAAGAACAATTGAAAGATTTAAAGGAGAACTCGAATTTTTCATTAACTTTAAAAAATTTGGATTACAATACTGAACATTAAAGACTTAATTTAACTAAATTACATAAAAGAAAGAAAATAAGACTGAAAAATGAGATAGTCTTGAATGCTTCCATGGGATGGGTATTTATACCCGAATTCCAAAATCTTCAATCCTTGGAGATGTGTTTCTTCTGAGAGCTAAAAAACACATATGTGTTTGTTTGTGTGAGATAGAAGCTTGAAAAGTAGTCTTGGCCCTTGATTCTCCTTTGTGCTTGTTCGGATCATCATCACTACCCTTCATTATGCTCGAAAATTGTGAAACTGCCAAGTTGGCAATCTGTCTTGGTAGAAGTGGTAGTGGAGGTGGAGAAGGATGATTGTCCATGGGGTTTTGTTTGGTGTTGCAGGGTAAAAGAGGGGGAGAAGACCCGTGATGTTGTGTTGGGGTTTGAAAAGGGCGGGAAAAAGGGTTATAAAAAAAAGTGACAGGGTAAAGGTTTGGTAAGTTGGCAAGTTTGGTCCCCCGAAGTTATAAGGTATTTTGCATCCATGGTCCTTGTGGTGATATAAGGTTGAGGGTTTGGCAGAAATCCTTTGGGTAAACAAGTTTGGGACATTGGCAGGAACACCCCTTCACTTGTTATTTCAAGTAAATTGCAAAATCAGCCCTTGTAGTCTTTTTTCTTTGTAATATAACTTTAGGAATTGGCAATTTTGTCCCTCAAGTTAGTTAATCCAAGTTATGGGGTATTGGCAGTATTATTGCCCCCTCTACTTGTATTTTTAAGTAAATTGCAAATTCAGTCCATGTATGCATTTTTTTCCATTGTACCATAACTTTAGGAATGTGGCGAATTTTTGTCCCTCAAGTTATAGTTTTCCTGCTTCGGCTTCATCTGAGTTGACTTTTGACTTGACTTAGACTATAACTATTCTGTTGACTATTGGCTTGATTGACTTTGGCTTTGATTTGGCTTCGTCTTTTCACACTTTCATTCCGTGCCCACTTGTCGATGGCTCTTGTTTTCGTCCAAATTGTGAATATCAGTTTTCCTGTACAAACACAAATGCAAAACAAACATATCTTTGGCAGATTTTGTCTGTTTTTAATCATTTAAGCGTCGTATTTATTGGATAAAAATATGTGTACTTAAGCACGAAGTTAACCAAATATTATCATCAACAGCCTCTTAGTATGGTTATCTTATCATTTTTAGCAACATGCTTTAAAACGCCTAACATATCAATATTACTATACTTAACCTAAAAAGGGCATCCCAGTTTGGCCAATCAAAATACACAGCTACCCATACTCCTAGCCTTGGAGGGAAGGGAGGTGTGTTCCGATATTTCTCAATATATCGGTACTAAAAGAATAAAAAAACACAGGCAAACACATACATACCACAGGCATACAAACATTCAAGTTGTCGCACATAAAAGCCGATTAACATCGCCGACGCGCCATGGGCCGCGGCAACAAAGTAATCCGGAGGAATCGAAGAGACTGTAGCGTTCGGAAGCATCGGCAATGTTCAAGTAAAATATAAATGGCATAAAAGTTATGTGGGCTAATCCTTAGCAGATTACGACCCTATCATGCGTCACACACCCAGCAAGTATCGTCAACACGCCATGTATAGCGCAACGAAAGGATCGGCGGCATCGAAGAAGCATATGACGAAAGTAGAATCATGCTTGAACATAACATAAACTTTCTATATAAGAGAGCAGTAATACGTAACCAGCGCCCTGCTAAAAGCATTTATAATCTAACCCTCCGATACCAGGGTTTTTAATGCAATGAGCATTAATGATACCAGGTCTCACCTTCCTCTGTTTTTAGTATAAGCATGAAATATCAACAATCCAACAACATATTAGCTGTTTCTTTTTAAGCAATAACCAAACAAAACGGCCGGATGCAACCACAATACAGAAAGATGGGTAGATAATAATCGCCCACATTAACATACCTCAATTAGTGCTTTGCAGATTCCTGGCTCTTTCACTCAACATTGACTCTAAACAAGAAGGCTCAATATATTGTGACAGAACTATACTTGGCTAATAACCCATTGCCTGCAAACACAGTTGTGAATCTACATTTTAAATAGCAATTGCCACCACCTGATTGACTGTGGCCCAACCATGATACATAAGTAGACTTTCCAATAATTGATTTTGCCCCACATTTGTATTGCTTCGCCTCCGCCACATTATAACGTTTAATAAAAAGCAATTTGCCTTCTGGAACAACCTACAAAAAGAGGATTAAACGCCCTGGCTGCAAATGAAGGTAAGTTTGCCTCGCCAGATCGATTGGGCCTCAGTAAGCAATGTTTCCAGGAAAATATAAATGCAGAAAAGTATATGTGGGCGATTTTGCAGATTACGACTCTACTCATCATCGTCACACCACCATCACTATCAGTACACACGCCATGTAATTAGTGCGGCAACGAAAAGGATCCGATGGCTCAAGAAGCATAGCCCAATGTATAAAGCGAAACATGAACCATAATTACACCTGTATTATTACAACTAAGATTGTCATCATCGTCACACACCCAACTATCGTCACACGCCGATTGTACCGTCAACTAATTCTTCCGGTTTAATCCTAAAATATAGACAAACTCATCACACCACAGGAAACCAATAATTCAACTCACCAATTAACCTAATTAGCACGAAACCCAAAACCGTAATCCTAACTAATTTAGATAAATGAAGAACACGCAAAGCTAAAAAATACCCGTGTATACCTTTAATATTAACCTTTTAGAAGTTGTCATCCGAAGTGCTATAAATGCTGATAAAAACCCAATCGCCCTCACTTTATTAAACCCATTCTGAAGAGGGAGAAGCTGGATCTTAGGAAACATCTCGAGAGAGAGATAATGGTGGCTGTATTAGTGTGTGTTTTTTGTTAACAAAGAGAAAAGAGACACGTATGGTATACTTGGACACAATTGCTACCGGGTGAGTAACCGACCATAAGGTTTAATAAAGTTGAGGGGCGAACCGGGTTTTTATGATCATGTAAATAACCTCGGGATGACAATCTTCATGTTAATAATAAGGTATAAATGTTAATATTATCCTAATTATCATGATCATGTTTTATTTAAAGAACAAGTGTAATGAGTTAGAAAAATCATACATAAAATAAATACGTAACTTACTTGTGAAGATTTCCTCTCGAGGAGTGAGGATCATTGAAGACCTTATGCTTTTTCATTACTAATATAGGGAAACTTATCTTAATTAGAATCTAATAAAAATCATACTCTTAGATTGATAATACGTTAATATGTGTTAGATAATGAAAAACACGAAGCTGATACATATTTATAATGTAAATAACTATATATAGCTAAACGCACAACAAAAAAAATATTAGAAGATAAATAGATCCAAGCCTGGTTTTGGTTTAGACGGGTATCTAATGTATAATTTTTATTATAATATTAATCATTATTTATAAAGGTATAAAACCCTAGAAACTAAACGCAACAAGACCCATTTATCCTCTAAAAAAAATAGGTGGTCTATGAGAATCCAGGTTTATCACAGCTTCTCTCTAATAGACCATCCTCAATAACAAAGCACACTAGAATTAGGACAGTTATGAAACCCATAAACCACTTTCCACCATTTCTACAACATGCAACTCTCTTTTATATCCTACCATGACCTCTTTGATATAAAAGCCAAGCATCTCACCTTTTATTGTTTTTCCGGTTGACTTTATCAATCCCATTCACAAGAAAAGTTAGGAGCAACTCTGAAAAAGGATACAAATAGAACACCACGCAGTAGGCCAACCCCAACATTTCCTTTCAATCATCTCTTTCCACTGCCATAGTACTTTCATTTATCAATCTAGCATCATATAAACTTTTACAAGAATCGTATTTTAAGAGGGGTGCATTTTCATGTCATTTGTCATGCCGCATATGTTGTCTTCACATTCCCAAATAAGTGAAAAATGAAAGGTTTTACCTTGTCTCTTAGATCAAGCAATGGTTTTTAAGTACGACTATCATTGTATTCAACATTCACTTCGTAGAAACTCGTCCCTTCTAATTTTACTCTATTGACCATTTCATCC
The DNA here is from genome assembly GCA_026074375.1 of Tanacetum coccineum. Classification (NCBI taxonomy): domain Eukaryota; kingdom Viridiplantae; phylum Streptophyta; class Magnoliopsida; order Asterales; family Asteraceae; genus Tanacetum; species Tanacetum coccineum. The sequence goes on from BQNB010085824.1 coordinate 5,863, forward strand.
ATAAGCTATCATTCCTTGAGACAAGATTCCAAATATGTTTCAATAATATAACCTCATTCCTATGCCCAAGCACCTTAAGACCAAGCGCACCTTCATTTTTAGGCCTACATACAACTTTCCATGCAACTCTAGCCTTCCCTTTCCCAAGCTTACCCTTATTCCAAAAAAAACTTTTTAATAAGTTTTCTATCTCCTTCAAAGTAGCTTTAGGAATCATAACGAGTTACGACTGAAGCCCAATATGTTTGCATTGCCGCCAACACAGACGCTAGAAGTTGTAATATGCCTGCATAAGATAGAGCTTTTTTTCTAGTCATTAACTTTGTTCCTAACCTTATCCACCAATATCGTGCAATCCTTTTTTTTTTGGGTAAAAGGGACTCACCCCCGGAAAAAAATATTAATCACCCAATATCGTGCAATCCTTTATACCTTGAAGCTCCATGACTTGTGTGGAATTTTTTCCCCACCAAAATCTCTCGAGGCTTTGTTGTCTCAATATGAAGGGACCGTGACAAAAACTTAAAAATAATATAAAAGGAACAAGTTAGCAATATGGCTAAACATAAGCTACGGAAGACTCATAAAATAAGTATCAATAATGAGTGATACCTCCGCACACGTTGTACAAAAACAAGTGGGTGAGAACAAAAGAGAAGTTCTTGAACCAGACCTAACATATATTCAATAAAGACCTTGATGCAATTGTAGATGACACACATAGTAAAAATATGTTAAAGAATGCAGATTCAATCCATCAGAGAATTAAACATTACAAATACAGAAATTGTGAACATGAAAACTGAAATGAGATTTGAAAACCTTAAAAAAAGTGCGTTGCAAGCTTGTTAATAGTAGTCTGTTAACTGTCTACATCTAACAAACGTATTAATTGCCTGTATCAATCGCCACCTAATGTGTTATTCTAACATACGTATTATTGCCTGTTTCATCGCCTACTAATGGGTTAAACAGAGTGTGGTTAATGGGCTAAAATCAAAGTTTGTCATATGCTACATTGGGCTTTTTTCTTTGCACTTCTAACTTCTTTATTCAAAATTTTAAATTTGTGAACTTTAAGATTAGGGGGGTTAGTCGGCTTGGATAAAAAAAAATTATAAAATCGAAAATCGAATTTGAATTGTGTTTTGTTTTCGAGTTAACCCGAATAATCGGAACTACACATTTTTTATTTTATTTTTTTCATTTGATTATATAGACTTTTAGCACACAATTTTTTTTAAGATTAAAAGATGTTATATTTATATTTTATACTGAGAAAGAGTTTTGATGATTTTTTTATAAGTATATATAAAAAATATTTATGTGAATTCGATTTTCGGTTTGGTTCGTTTTTATTTTGGCAAAATAATATCCAGACCAAAAATCGAATATTTTATTCGATTCGGTTTGGTTCAGTTTCAGTTTTCGATTTCTACGAGTATTACTTGATTTGTGAACACCCCTTTCCTAATATTGAAATATGTTATTATCCCAACTCGACTTACCCGACCTCTTATTCGGTTCATACATCCATATTTCAAAGCTTACTCATATATACGCGTGAGGCAAAATTAAAACTAACTAGTATCTATATTAGCGAGTTATCAGACGCTAAGTATGTCATAACTCATAAGGAGCTATTTAATCGTTTAACTCATTCTTCTTCTACAAATATGAATAATATACTTTGACTCAACATCTACATTGAATGTTTACGTTAGTTAGTTGTACGACATCATGAGCTAGATGAACACATTTTTTGTACCATCGAGAGGATCATATTAGAGGTCTAAACAATCGATATGAATCGTGTCAACAACGAAAGCTCGAGTGCAAACACACGGTTAATGTTAAACAAGTGGTACAGCCTTCGTTTTAAACTATGGTTTATTTTGTCCTCCTATCAATGTCTTTTCTTATATAAGATGGCGATTGATTTAATTTTGCTAAGCAAACAAAAGATGACTTATACTATTGCCACTGTAATTATCACTTTTCTTTACTTAATCTCGATATCTAGAGCTGTACGTAACCTAAATTCAATCAAGGACGACGAGTCATTTTTAGTGTCGGTTAATCAAGTTGGCATTTGTAGCTTATTCATCGAGCCAGAAGGCTACACATGTGAAGAACACAAGGTATGTTATTGCTTGGTTTAAGATAATGATTCAAAATTTCGAATTTGCGTATACTGAAGATCTTGTACTTAAGGGCCTATGGCCTAACGGTATATATGTTAGTACTAATAAGTTGTGTGTTAAAGTCTCATATATATGTGTGAATAATCTGCCTTTTTTAAAAGGAGCTTATAAACACTCATGTAAATTTCAAAATCTTACATCCAGTCTTTTTTAGCTACTTTGTTCTCTCATTTGATTTGTTTTTATCGAGTGAGTTGATTGTCGATGATAATTTGTTTGTTTTGTTTTAGGTTACGACAAAAGATGGGTATATACTTAGCATGCAACGGATTCCAGCAGCACGAGGAGGTACAAAGGCAGATAAATCACCTGTTTTGTTACAACATGGGGTTCTTATGGTAACTTTGCAATATAATCAGAATACTAGTGTTTTTATTTGAATGAAAGATGATGTTTTGGTGATATAACTGGAAGGCCCCCCCCCCCCCCCACCTCCCCCCCCCCACCCACCCCCCCCCCCCCCCCCCCCCCCCCCCCCCCCCCCCCCCCCGAAAGATGATGTTTTGGTGTTTACAGGATGGCGGGACGTGGGTTTTGAACTCTCCAGATGAATCTCTTGGGTTTATTTTGGCAGATAATGGGTTTGATGTGTGGATAGCGAACACTCGTGGAACCAACTTTAGTCGTGGTCATACATCTCTTAGTCCTAGTGATCCGGTCTATTTTCTTTATCATGCCATGTTTTTGGTCTTTTAAGATGGGCTAGTACTGCTTTAAGTGTCGAATGAATCTGTACCTTGTAATTTGCAGGCATATTGGGAGTGGTCGTGGGACGAATTAGTAGCATTTGATCTTCCGTCTTCAATCCAATATGTGCATGATCAAACAGGCCAAAACTTGCATTATGTTGGTCATTCCTTGGTAATTTTGTTGACACTATTTAGTGTCCATAATTGTGATTGCTTTAACTGTGACATGTTTTGTGACAACTAAGCCATTGCTAGTGGTTTCTGTAAAGTAAACAAATACTCGTATGATATATAGGGAACTTTGATTGCGTTCTCCTCATTCTCGAAAGACCGGACATTGAACATGTTGAGATCAGCCGTGTTGCTTAGCCCCATCGCTTATTTAGGACAAATGTCGTCAAAGCTTGCAAGAGCCGGTGCTGATGCCTTTTTAGGCGAAGTAAATTTCTCCCATTTCACTCTTTTAAAATGATATTTTTGTGTTTGTGTTGGGATTAAAGTGTTCCGTTTATTTTCAACAGGCCTTATATTGGTTGGGTCTCCATGAATTTGCTCCAAGAGGGTAAGAAATATGCACCTTTCCATCATAACAATACTAGAACATACAATTTCATCCCATCACATAGATGAATCTATTTACAGTATACTTATTGGTGACTGATCATATACTACAATTCAAAAAGTTTAATAACTATTACTGTTGATGACTGCATCAAAACTTATAATATTTTAGAAAACGACCGAATGAGCTAAGCTTAAAAGCAGTTAAAAGTGTGCTAGAGTATTTCATTTTCTCATTACAAAAGATTTCGACTAGATTTAAGCATTACTTTTCTAGTTAAACAAAAGGACATTGTTCTCAACCAATTCTATTCAGGAAAGCTGTCGTTGATCTTCTGAGTGGTATCTGCAAGATGCCAGGCAACGATTGCAGCGACTTGATGACTTCATTTACAGGTATACTTTACATGTACCCAAAGTATATGCTAAGTACAAAACGACTGATTTTTTGTGTCTTGTGGTGAGTGCAGGGCAAAACTGTTGCGTGAACTCGTCAATGACCGATAAATTTCTTGAACACGAACCACAATCAACTTCTACTAAGAACATGATCCATCTCGCTCAAAGTAGGATATTCTCTCTTATAATAACGTATTTTAAGTCAATTTCCATGTTAGTCCATAACAATGTACGAATGTACTAATCCAATTTAAGCAACATACCTTGTGCAGTGATACGAACCGGGACTAAAACTGTTGGAAAAATATGGTTTTGCAAAATGATGTTTTGCAAACTTTGGACACCATTTAACATATGATAGATGTTATATGTCATTGTAATTAGAGGGGCTTTGTGTTCTCCTCTAATGAGAGCTTTCGCAAAGAAGCCAAATAATGTCCCAAAGGGGATTAAGAATGAATAATATCGTGTTCTCAAAGTTGAGGCACGTGGAACACAAAATCTGGGAAACAAGAACTATCCCACATCGCCCAAAGTGTGAAGTGGGAATGGGTTTATAAGGAACCTTTTGTAGTAACCTCTAAATTCTTTTGTGGGGTTTATGCCCCCACGTTTGCGCGCGGGGTTGCAAAAAAATCCAAATGGATTTCTGGGCCAAAGATGGGTTCGGTTCCACTGAACTCTCTGTCGAGTGAGTTTTTTTACTTGTGTGTTTTTAGGCATCTTGAATAATGATCTCAAGATGTCATTATATAGTCTAATGACTTGGTCTCCAAGTCATAATACAACACCTCTTCAAGTTTGTAAGAAACGACACTTGGACCTCTTTTTTTTTTGTTGCGACCGGCGTACAACCAAGTACCCCACGGGTTTGGTTTTCGTAATAACAAGTCCCTCACTTGTTAATATCCATCTATTAATTAGTTATAACGTCTAACGTTATAATTAACGACCGTTTTAAATATTTCGTGAAATATATTAATATAATTAATATACGATAAATATATTAAATACGTTAATAAACATATCTTCTGTGTCTACGTGTGTGCCCTCATAGGCTCACATATTGCGGGACATATATTATTTGATATATGTACATATCCCAACAGCTCCCACGTGGACATGTCTTAAATAATATAATAATATTGATAAGCGTCTAGCAACACACTAATGTTCTTAGGAATACCTGAGCGTTGTTTCGTAAAGCCACGGTTAGATGATTTAGCATTTACCATCCCTTTGTTTCAGATACCGTGTTAAAAATGGATATGGATCTAAGTCATTCCATTATCTAACATCGTTAATGTAATTAATCAAGATTACCAAAAGTCATTAAGACACTTTTACATGAGTTTTGGGTGCGGCCACACTAGGGGTGAGCAGAAACTGCACCGCAAACCGCAAAACTATAAAAACCGCACCACGGTAAAAACCGGTGGATCGGTTTTAAGAAAAAAGAAAAATCGCAAAATGCGGTGCGGTTGCGGTTGCGGTTTTACGATCCGCACCGAACCGCACATTAATTTTATAAAACCGAAAAATGGCACATTGATTATTTGATGTGTGTATAAGGCTTCTAGTGCATATTATGAATAATGTTCTAAGTGATGTGTGTTTACATTAAATATATGCATTGTTATAACCGAAAAAACCAACATTATAAACCAAAAACCACAAAAACTCACAGTAATTATATAAAGGGTAAAAGCCATAAATTACCAACGTACTTTCCAAAATTTCCCGACTTGAACCTTTTACTTTTTTATTAACACCGAAACCCAAGTACTTTTTTCAAATTTTTAACCGACTTGAACCAAACGTTTGTACCGTTAGTTATTATGTGGCAACGTTAGTCCATTTAGCTAATGATCGCTTTGCATCGTGAGTCCTTTAACAATAATAGTTCTTTATATGATTTTCTTTATACAATTTTTTACGTTTTCGCTCGTTTTTTTACGTTTTCGTCCGCTTTCTTACGATTCCGTCTGATTTTTTACGTTTTCGTTTGTTTTTTACGTTTTCGCCCGTTTTTTTACGTTTTCACCCGTTTTCACGTTTTCGTCCGTTTTTTTACGATTTCGCCCGTTTTTTACGTTTTCGTCTGTCTTTTTTGCGTTTTCGCCCGTTTTTTACCTTTTCGCCCTTTTTTTACGTTTTCGTCCTTTTTTTTACGTTTTCGTCCGTTTTTTTACGATTCCGTCTGGTTTTTTTTACGTTTTCGTCTGTTTTTTTGTTTTTTTGTGTTTTCGCTCGTTTTTTACGTTTTCGTCCGGTTTCTTACACTTTCGTACATTTTCTTACGTTTTCGTCTGTTTTTTTTACGTTTTTGTTTGTTCTTTTACGCTTTCACACGTTTTTGTTAAATCTTCGTTTGTTTTTTTAAATCGTACGAAAACGTAAAAACGCAAAATAACAGACGAAATCGTACGAACACGGCTGAAATTGTACGAAAACGTAAAAAATAGACGAAAAAGTAAAAAAACGGAAGAAAACATAACAGATAGGAAGAAAACGTAAAAAACGGACGAAAACATAAAAACAAACGAAATTTTAAAAAACCAGACGGAAACTTAAAAAACGAACGAAGACGTAAAAACCAGACGAAATCGTAAAAAACGGACGAAAACGTAAAAAAGAGGACGAAAACGTAAAAACGGGCGAAAACGTAAAAAAAACTGGCGAAAACGCAAAAAAACAGGCGAAGACGTAAAAAAACCAGACGAAATCGAAAAAAAATGGACGAAAACGTAAAAAAGAGGACGAAAACGTAAAAAAACGGGCGAAAACGAAAAAAACGGGCGAAAACGCAAAAAAAAGACGAAAACATAAAAAACCAGACGAAATCGTAAAAAAACTGACGAAAACGTAAAAAAGAGGACGAAAACGTAAAAAACGGGCGAAAACGCAAAAAAAACAGACTAAAACGTAAAAACGAGACGAAATCGTAAAAAAACGGACGAAAACGTAAAAAAATCATATAAAGAAAATCATATAAAGAACTATTATTGCTAAAGGACTAACAACGCAAAGCGATCATTAGCTAAATGGACTAACGTTGCCACATAATAACTAACGGTACAAACGTTTGGTTCAATTCGGTTAAAAATTTGAAAGTACGTGGGTTTCGGTGTTAACAAAAAAGTAAAGGGTTCAAGTCGGGAAATTTTGAAAAGTACGTTGGTAATTTATGTTTTTTACCCATTTTAGAATACCAAACTATAATAATTTGTAGTTTAGTATCTAAATAATTGTAAGGCACCAACGAATTTGGTGGTTGGTCGTTGAGGATTCCAGCCACCCTAATACGGATTACCCCACAGTTTTATGATTCTATCACATTTCCTATGGTTTTTATTGTCAACTAAAGAGTCAATTTTCAAAACTAGAATTATATGGATTATTTATCTAGTAATAGTATGTTACGTGCGCGTTGCGACAACGGATAACCTGTAACTAAAATTTCCGGAAAACTATGGTTTTTCATTATACTTTTTCTTGATAATACATTCACGGATGATGAATCTTTTAGGTTAGAGCGGGTATTATTCTCCTTGAGAGATGTAGTTACATGTTCATGAGACTATTGTAGTCAACTTAATAGTGATGTTCTTTGTAATATACTTTTCTTAAAAGGATAGCGAACTATTTTGTTAAAAATATGAGTTAGTTACATTTTTGGTCCTTACAGTTTACAGGGTATTTTATTTTTAGTCCAAAATTTTAAAAATATTGGATCCTATCCAAAATTGAAAAACCCATTTCGGATTTGGGCCGCTCTTTGGTTGATCGTTAGATCGACCAGTTACAGAATATAAAATGACTAAAATACCATCGCCTTAGTATTTAAATGACTAAAATACCCTTACTTTATTCTTTCTTATTCTTTTATTATTATGAAAACTACATAACTAATATATAACACACAAACATAAGTACAAACCACAACCATTATTGAGATTCTAGCACAAATATACACACAGAAAAACCAAAACACTCCCAAACAAGTTCTCTATATCATAGTTATAATAGGAGAAAACAAGTTTTCTGTTTTCAGTAGAAAATTTTCAAAAAATAATCATTTTGAACACGTTTTCTATTTTCTCTGTGTTTCTTAGAAAACTTTTCTAGGAAATCCAACAACTAAACACACCCATAAGTATTTCATTTTTCCCCAAATCTTAGCAAAAGCAAAATATAAAAAAAACACACCTAAACCAAGAACCACCCAAATTTTGACAGAAGCCTACTACCACCACAGCCAGACCCCCACCGGTAGAAGACGAGACCACCATCACCTTAAGATCCGGTCAAGACCCATCAAATTTGGAGAGCGTGACAACAGTCGTAGAACCGTGTTGTTCCCTCTTCGTTGGTGAACATTAACTACAAAGTTAAGCTTCACTAACCCATGGCATGTAAGTAAAGTGACATATTAAGTTCTTTAAAAAGGTTTTGTGTACGTAAGGCAAACAATAAATAAAGGACACAAAAATAACTTTTCAACGTTTAACTCTTTTTATTAAAAATTATACCCCATTGTATGCGGAACTACAGTGGGGATTGAATGATAATGTGTGTGTGTGTGATCTCCTCACTAACAACTTTGCATAAACCTAAAGTGTTATGCAAAGCTGACTACTATGCTAACCAACTGAGCTCACTCGGGGACTTAGTAGATTTTGAGGAGTAGGTGTTTCATGAAAGATACGACTTTAAATGCACAAAACTTGCACCTACTCCTTTACAATACATTTGCTATTTATACTACTTAGGTAGGGTTATACCCACATGGGTGATAAGTGCGTGTCCCAATACTGATAGGTTAGTACATGTTGTACACCTTTGTCTCTATTACAATTTTTGTCTAAGTATGAGACAAACATAATTTCTAAGGATAGGTGATGACACTGACCTTGTCTGTATACCCTATTCAGGATAGTTTGACTTCAGGCAGATAAGAACTTGGACTTATCTGTTTCAAACTATCCCGCCTATTCTTCATTCTTTTGTCTTCAGGGTCTTCTAGTTGTTGGAGATCGTATGGGGTTCAGTGAGTCTATTGCCACAACTCACTGAACCCATCACCTTCTTCTTTGGCTTAGGCTTCATTCACTAAGAACTGCCTCACTAAATGATATAGTCTTTCTTGTAGACTCAAGCTGAGCATCTTGAAGGTAACTTACTGAGTGACTGTTCACTCAGTGACCTTAAAATGTTAAAGGTTATTAACACTTAGGATATTTTGTATTCAAATCCTAAGAGAAAGATCATTAGGCACCGACTGGGCCAAATAATCTCCCCCTATTTGGATATAAATATAGCAAGTGTTGTCTTTGGCACATTGCTTGAGGGGGCTGAAGACTGACTTTTAAAGGACTTATAGATCTTTGTCATCATGGATTTGATATCCGAAGTGTCTTGTCTGAGAGAAGAAAATTCAGTTTTGATTATAGCCTGAGAGAGTTCAATAGCTGTCATTTTTGAACCAATATTCCAAGCTATGGAAGTTGATGACTTGACCAATTCAGCTAGATGTTTGTCTTGGCTAGTTGCAGTAGCCTGAAGAGATGCCACAGAAGACTTTAATCCTTGAAAATCAAAGTTCTTAATGAGTGTGAGCAGGTCATTAGAATTCTTTGTGTATGCCTCAATGGCTTCAATCACTTTCTTATGAAGTGTAGGATTCTCCATAACAACATTCTAAATAGTAGTTTTTGTCAAGTGAGTTCATAGCTACATCAATGACTTTGTCAGTTTGCTCCCTGTGATTAATATTTTCTTCACAATAACCTTCAATGACAGCCTTGAGATCAACATAAAAGATAGCAGCCTCTTCATGTTGTGCCCATTACGCTTCAGTTAGCTTGTTGAAGAGAACTATGAAGACCTTCCTGAGATACTTAACCAATTGCCTTTCAATGAGTTTTAAGATGTTGTCAAACTTCTTAAGACCAGGAATGGAGTTAGAAGTTGATTCATCAGTTTCTTGAACCGGAGAGTACTCAAGCTTATCTGTGTTTGGTAGTAGAGATTGAACTTCGATATCCACCTAAGTGTCTGCATCCATGTCTTCTCCAGCCACAAACACTTTCTCCTCTTCACTTTCTTGAACCATTTCATCATCTGATAGTAGCAAGGCTTGGACATCAGCAAATGTTTTGAGTTGAAGGGCTTCAATATCCGGCTCCACTTCAGAAGAAGTCTTGCCTTTGTTTTTGGTCAGGGACCGATACCTTAATCTAGCTAACTGGGTCTGGTTAGCCTGATACTTAGCATCAGTCCCTGATGGATCAGCAACATGATTGGTTTGTGGGTGGTTTTAATCCCTCTGAGTCTTTGTCCCCACGTGGCCCTTCAAAGAATGGCATGGTTTTAGCCGCACCTTCACCAGAAGCCATGAAAGTTAAAACCCTATCAATGGGCTGATCGTTTTCCCTAAGTCTTTGGGATTAGTAGTTGTACCTTTAGGCAAAGGTTGTGATTTATAAGTGCTCTCATCGAGTGTGGAAGGCAATCCTGTACTAGCGAGTTGTATGTTTCTCTCTAGATCTTAGGGATCAGGTACGGTGCTCGAGGAGACTGAGTGGGATTACTCAGAACCCTTCGTTGGCTTGGGTGATGATACCTTGGTCTCACTGGGTGTCTTTTTGGACTTAGGTTGTTTTCTCTTTTTAGATAGCGCTCTGGAAGCCTTAGGGCCCTGTGACTTGGGTAAGGTTGGAGTCACACTTCCCTTTCTTTTTCTTTGCAGACAAAGGAGGTGGAGATACTGAATCCTTCTGATTGTTTACAGCAATCATATGAGCCGTTAATTTAATTTCAGTAACTTTGGATGGGTCTTTTGAAAAATTTGAGTTACTCAAGATTCCAGGAAGATACCAAAAATTTTCATCCTGAATAGATTCAAGACCAAGTAATGCTTCTAGAGCACAAGAGATAAATCTAGGATATGAAACGTGTCTCAGCCTAGACCTATTCAAGAGCTTGGTTACAAGATCACTATAAATGATATCCCCTATGTCAACCTTTGTCCCAGTGATGAGACTATAGGTTATGAGCTGCTGAATGGAGTTTACTTGTTCAGTGGATGAGTAGTTCTCGCCGAGAACCTAAATCACAAAAGTGAGCAGAATTCTCCAAGCCACGGGAAAGGAGTTCTTCAGGACTGGGGTTTTGTCCAGATAATTTGGATTCGTTACAATCTTGGCCAGTTCAGCCTTAACAACCTTAATAGAGGGATAAGCAACATATGCACCATTGCTGTAATCAAGACCAATAGATGTGGTGAAGGTATTAAAGTCAAGGGTCAATGGCTTCTTGCCATTCATCACTGTGAACTTGATTAGAAACTCTTTGAGTAGACGAGGCTTATTCTCATCAGTAGATAGGTTTGGGTCATAGGCAATTGCCGTGCACCAGAACTCCCTGAAGAAGTTTTGGTAAAGGGCTGAGGGACATTTCATAAAGGCCGTTCTTAGTGGGCAGTTCATCAAGAGCTTGTAAATTGTCTTGTAGGCTAGGATAGTTGGTGGGTAATTGAAATTTCCCACAACATTGTTTGTTTGAAAAACAAGAGACTCTACAGCTAAGTCGCCACATTGAGGAGCATACTTAATTGCTTGGTTTGATGCCATTTTTCTAAATTTGAAACAAAAGGACAATGGCAATATATCACTTACCAGATGGTCACAATTTCGAGTCCGACTTTGATCTCTGGCGTGAAATAAGTGATATGTTATCAAGGATGTTGAAATGCTAAGATGGATACCTTAGATAAACAACTTTAACCAAGAAAATGATTTGATGAAACTGTTTATACCCAGAAAATTTAAAACACACACTTTTTGGCTTTGAGAGCAAATTTTTGCAGAGTTTGATTGCTTTTGAAAAATTGCGCGTGTTTTCCTTTTGTTGGGTATTTATAGGTGGAATTGGAATGGTTTTAATAAATTTTTAACTTTTTATTTTAAAAAGAAGTTAAAAATGATTTGGTAACCCCTTTTAATGCTGCCATCCTACATGCACTATCCCTTTCGTATCCGTAACTGTTTAGCCGTTTCTTTGTCATGCACTTTTTGTAGGCATGACGTATCGATAACGGTCAAACGGCGTTTGAAAAGACATATTGGGAAGGGATTATGTTTGTGGGAGTGCGCATTTAATGCATAGTGGGTTATTTGAGTGATATATGGGAGAAGTGGGGATCCACGACTATTAGATGACAGTTAGATAAAGAATATTTGTTTTTAATTTAATGTGTTCAGTCACCAACCTAGGACATTAAGTAACTAAGGACTTAGAGTATTTAGTTACTTCATCTAATGTGCCCATCAGTGTCATGGGAGTGATATTTGGATTCAGGGAGAAAGCATCAGGGAGAGATTAGAATGTACACCACAATGAACACTTTTGATCAGGAAGACTGATCAATTAATGTTTAACATGCCTAACTCTGCTATCAGCCTTGTGAAAGTAGGTTAATCCAAGGGTTTGGTAAAGATATCAGCTAGTTGATACTTAGTGGAGATGAAGTGTAATTCTATGTCTCCCTTAAGTGTCACACCCCAACAATGGTAGACACTCGAGAGCACAACATAATGATCAATCATAACACAAGATACAATATAGAGAAAACTACAATGCATAAACTTTAAGTGTTACAAAGACCATCAACCTCGAACAACCTCGAGTGATGTCCCAAATCGCAAACAAATCCATAATCTCTTACAACTTCAATAGTCCACACAGGGGTCCAAATTCAAACTTAAACCAAGATCTTCCAAATACTAAAACCAAATACAATAAATAAGCAATACTTCACATGAAAAATCCACATGGGATACTTCTAAGTCTACTATCACACATCACCAACTTATTCCTCTTTCACTTCACCTAAAAACGATACTCGAAAACGTCAACAATATTGTTGGTGAGCTCGTAGGTTTAACCTTAAACCTAAAAGCTGTGCCAATATTTCAAAACAGTGGACAATAGTGCAATATGACAGTGAATATATGCAAACAACCCATGACTTAGCATCCTCGCTAATCATGTAACACGACCTAGCAATCTCGCTAGTCGATCACCGTATGTCACTTACGCACCTAAAGGGCCTATCAGCTGGAGCACTAGATTAGGGCAGGACCTCACACATACTAGGGTAGGCGTACCCAGTCGCTCTAATAATCACACAAATACTGAGATAGGCATACCCCTCTTATTCAAACAATTATACAACACATAATATTCACATAGCAATCATAAGCACGTATCTTGTCCCAAAAATAAAACCACATTTCGCACAGTTCAATTCAAAACATTTCAAAACACATTTGAGTATTATTTTCCCCCAACGGAAAAACAGTAAAAACAGGGCTACGAGAGCTCACCTCAAGCAAGTCTTTAGTAACCAAATCTTAATCACACAAGCAAATGCAACGACGTCCACATGACCTAGTCCAGTTAATGTCTTATTTTAATCATTTATTTTTCAAAACAGTCTTCACGTTTGATGCATAGAGTTTAGACACGTTGTACAATTATCCGTAACAATTTAGTGGTGTGATGGTTGACGACATATTCCAACAATCATATCAATCACATTGCTCAGTAATACATACTTATACTATTTAAAGAAAATAGATAAGTAATATAAGTAAATATTTATAATAAATAATTATAAATATATCTCGATAAGTCCACTCGGTAACCTTAGTCACCGTAAAAATAATCATAATTTGGTTGAAAATAAAACGTTTACTCATAATAAACATATTAGAGAAGTTTAGAGAAAAATTATATTTTTTTGTCTTTTAGTGAATTTATTAAAATAAATAAATAATAAAATAATATTTTATTATTTAAAATAAAAAATTACGTTCTTAAGTGAAATTTTGTAAGTATAAACTTTTTACAAAATTTCGACATGACCCGTACGTTTATACAACGTTTTCCAAGGTTTTTAACCTTTATTTCAAACACTTTTCAAACTTTCGACACTTTTCCGAAAATATTCAAAAACCTCAATCTTTAACGTTTACTAAAACGTTTCTCCCAAAATAACATTCAATATCACTTCGTAAATATATTTCACGTTCAAAAGTCCGTCAAAAACTTCTAAAACGACTATATATTGCTTATTGGGCTTTAAGGCCCAATAAGGGTCCATTAAGATATTTATACGTCCAAAATACGATCCAAGCCCAAAAACAAGGCCCATTTATATACATACGTTCATACTAATAAGTAGAAAATAATCTGGACCACAATAAGCCCTCTGATGACATCAAATAACGTCTATTTTATAGCATCATTTATCCCATGTTATTAACCCATTTTGTATAGTTATTGCAAAGAATTGTTACTTAATCGTTTATATTTGAGAATTGCAGTAATTATGGAGTACTTGGAGAATATTTGCAAACGGCACGTATTCTGGAGCTTAAACAAAGATATTTTAAAGATTAATGATTCTAACAACCAATACGCCGTATCCATCAAGGCAGATACGGCGTATCCGTGCCTGCACTCACCAAAGACCACAAAGGAATGAAGATCAATACGCCGTATCCAGAGAAACTCAATACGTCGTATTCAAGATATAGTATGTGAATATTCTGGGAGATATCAAACGTGGTCCCTACTTCAAAAAACCCCCCAATACGCCGTATCCAATCCCTTGGATACGCCGTATCGAACCGACTTCCAGACCCTATAAATACAAAACTCAAAAACGAGTTTTAAGTGTGCTAAATCATATTCTCAATACCTAAACCATAAAAGTTGATTTTTAGAGGAGAAAAAGAGCAGAAGAGGTCGAGCAACGCTATCAATTCCATAGGAGACAACGTGTAATTCCATATACTTTAGTAATCGTTCAGTTTTTGGTATCATTCGTTAACTCGGTTAGTTTACCTTGGCTAAATAATTGATTTTGTATTTATTATGACATTTGAAGGCTAATACCTTCGGGTATTAGCCATTATTATGAAGATCTGAATGTTTGGTATTTGTTTATCTCGATTTCTTGATTTATCGTTGAATGCTTGTTTATGTTTATCAATTTATACTTGTTTACGCGCTTTTGTATGCGACCTATCATTCAACTGGATCTAGTGATACGGACCAAGTAATCTAGAGTCTGGGATAGCTCTCCATATAGTGATTTATACATCTAGAACCATAGGATCACAAATATTGTCCTGCTAAATCTGTGTCTAGGATACGCTTCGGGCTTAACTAGTTAATTGGATATTGCCAATGGTTTATTGATCGTGTTGACTAGAAGGTGAACCTAGATAATTCAACAAATAACGTTTTGATTCCATTGGATAGTTGGACAAGTAGACTACTAGTGTATAAATCACCATTAAGCGGTAAGTGGGTAAAGTCTCTATGAGCTAGGGTTTAACAAGATCACCATTGCTTTAATCCCTAAGATAGATTATAATCAGCGAATAAGGATGCTTATGTAGATGCTTTAATTGTGACAGAATTAATGTGTCTAGGTCTTAGGATGATGTAATGCCTAAGTCTTAAAAATGATGTACCGCCTCGAGAGAAGAAATCATTACACTTAATAAACAAACCAGCTTTCTAATCGGATTAATAATGGTTAATATAGTTTTCTTATATTTGGCTCGACTGCTCTTTTATCTTTTGTTAATTTGCTTACGTGGGTTAAAGTGCCTTGAATTGATTGTTGTCACCAACCAAACCGTGCCATTCTCTCAGGCTGAAAACCCTCTTTTCCCGTTAGAATTAGGATTAGGACTGACATAGGTTTAGAATAGAATAGAATTAACATAGATTAGATAACCAAGATATTAATTAAATTGATAGATTTAACCTCGCTTCAAGTGTTCGACACCCTACTTACTACGAAACTACTACCGATCGGGTACACTGTCCGTTAAAGTGTTGTTTTTGGTTTAGTCAGCAAAATATAAATTTAAAACTTGAATCATAAAAATATACATCATACAACGACACATCAAGTTTTGGTGCCATTGCCGGGGAGTGCAAATTAATCTTGATTTTATTTGATATTTTGGTTTTTAACATTAGATTAGATCTAACCCTTAGGAGTAGTGTAATTTAGATTAGTGTATTATTCTGCGTATTTAATTGTTTGTTTTAATCGTTTTCCTATTCTGCTCGATAGAACGATACGGCGTATTTACGTCCATTAGATACGGCGTATCTTGTCTGATCAGCTATACGACGTATTCGCCTCCTTGTATACGGCGTATTTATTATTTTCTTTACAAATCTATTTTTCTAGAATGGCTTTACTTGGAATCATGTCTTACTTTTCAGGAATAGAATCCAGACTCCGTCCATATCATTTTATCTACCCAGAAAGAAGCCTGACAATGGAAGAGATGTTAAACAAGTTCATTGACGAAGGAAAACGAGAACACGAGGAGATGAGGGCATTCATCTATGACTTCCAAACTACCAACGAGCTCTTGTTTAAAGAAAGGAATAATTCACTAATTGAGCTCAGATTTGGGGTACAAGAGTTATTAAAAGTAATAAATAACGTTCCAATGATAGATTGCGATGTTAAGGGAGTAACTACTAGAGGTGGAAAAACTACGACTCAAGATGTTCATGATAACAACACCAATGTGCTACCAAAAGAACCTCTAGTAGTAGAACTCGAAAAGCCAGTCGGATCAAACGAAGTCCTCACTAATGATCAACCTCAGATGACTAGTGAACCTGTTGTTCAGCCATCAAATGAAGTACAAACACCACCAGTTCCTTTCCCCAGAAGATTGAGAAAAGAAAAAGAAGAGGCTCAACAGAAGAAGTTTTTGGAAAACCTGAAGCAACTCCACATCAATTTGCCTTTCATCGAAGCATTAGCTCAAATGCCGAAGTATGCCAAATTTCTGAAAGGTTTGCTAACTAATAAGGCCAGACTGGAAGAAGCTTGCAAAATCACTATGAACGAAAGATGCTCTGCCGTATTATTAAACAAGCTTCCATCAAAGGAGAAAGACCCAGGGAGTTTTACTATTCCTTGTGACATTGGCCAATTACACATTGATAATGCATTAGCAGATCTAGGAGCTAGCATAAGCTTAATGCCATACACGATGTACAAGAAACTTGGTTTGGGAGAACCAAAGGCTACTAGAATAAGTTTGGAACTTGCAGATAGGTCGATCCAATACCCGAGAGGAATAATCGAAAACGTACTCATTAAAGTGGATAAATTCGTCCTTCCCATAGATTTCGTCATCCTAGATATGCCCGAAGACTCAAGAGTTCCTATAATTTTAGGAAGACCATTTTTGGCGACCGCTCGAGCTATGATTGACGTATTCAATAAGAAGATAACACTAAGAGTGGGGGATGATGAAGTAATCTTTGACGTAGACCAATCAATTAAAAGACCAACCACTGAAGACGATGAATGTTATGGGATTGATGATTTGGACGACACGATCAACGAAGAAGCTCAGGAATTGCTGGCAAATGAAGAGCCTGATTCATTTTTATCAAGGGGACTGGAAAAATCAATTGATCAATCAGACCTAGAATGCTGTGAATCTGCCAGTAGCAATGAAAACGATGGTTCTGATTCAGAAAACTCGATACGGCGTATCGACTCTGCTAATACGCCGTATCCAGTTACGCAGGGAACTACAAAACGCGATGATGTTAAAAGCGAACACCTTTATTCAGCCAGTGCTAACGAAATCGATGAGAAGAAACCAGAGCTGAAGAATTTGCCTCAACACTTAGAATACGCATACCTTCATGGAGACAAATCCTTTCCTATTATTATCTCATCAGAATTGTCCGAAAAAGAGAAAATTTCACTTCTACAAGTATTGGAGAAACGAAAAGGAGCAATTGATTAGAAAATGTCAGACACACAAGATTTTGATGGAAGATGACTACAAACCAGTCATCCAACCCCAAAGGTGTCAAAATCCTAAAGTCCAAGATGTTGTGAAAAACGAAATTGTGAAGCTACTTGATTCCAGGCTAATTTATCTAATTTTAGACAGTTCATGGGTTAGCCCTATTCACGTTGTACCCAAAAAGGGAGGGATGACTATATTTTTGAATGATAATAATGAATTAATCCCTTCTCGCATAGTTACTAGATAGAGGGTGTGCATCGATTACTATAAACTTAATGATGCAACTCAAAAAGACCATTTTCCTCTTCCTTTCATTGACCAAATGTTAGAATGTTTATGTGGGAATGAATACTACTGTTTTCTTGATGGATTTTCAGGATTCTTCCAAATACCAATCGCTCCGAAGGATCAAGAAAAGACTACCTTCACCTGTCCTTATAGGACTTTCGCTTACCAACGAATGCCATTTGTATTATGTAATGCTCCTGCCACTTTTCAAAGATGCATGACGGCAATCTTCCACGACATGGTGGAAGACTTTATGGAAGTTTTCATGGATGACTTCTTGGTATTTGGTAACTCTTTTGATTACTGTCTAGCTAATTTAGATAGAATGTTTACTAGATGTGAAGAAACCAACCTTGTGCTAAATTGGGAAAAATGCCATTTTATGGTAAAAGAATAGATAGTTTTAGGACATAAAATTTCTGGAGCTGGAATTGAAGTTGATAGAGCCAAAATCGATGTGATAGCTAAATTACCATACCCAACTAACGTAAAAGGAGTTAGAAGTTTTTTGGGGCATGTTGGATTTTACCGAAGGTTCATAAAAGACTTTTCCATGATCTCTAAACCAATGACCCAACTTCTAATGAAAGACGCAAAGTTTGATTTTTCTGATGATTGCAAAAAGGCATTTAACATTTTGAAAGAAAAACTGACCACTGCGCCTATCATAATATCTCCCGATTGGAACGTGCCCTTTGAATTAATGTGTGACGCTAGTGACTTCGCTGTTGGAGCTGTTTTAGGGCAACGAATTGATGGAAAATTCAAGCCAATTTATTATGCCAGCAAAACTTTGAATAATGCCCAAGAGCATTATACCACCACTGAAAAAGAACTTCTTGCAGTTGTTTTCTCTTTTGATAAGTTTCGTCAATATCTTATCTTATCAAAAACTGTAGTCTACACTGATCATTCTGCCTTGAAGTATTTGTTCAGCAAAGAGGACGCGAAACCAAGGCTTATTAGGTGGGTTCTACTTCTCCAAGGATTTGACATTGAGATTAAGGATAAAAAAGGGGCAGAGAATTTAGCTGCAGATCATTTGTCAAGACTTGAGAACCCAGATTTGGGAACCTTCACGGAGGAGGAAATAACTGATGAATTTCTTAACAAGCATCTTATGATATTGAAAGCCTAGCTCAATAACGATGAACCATGGTATGCTGATTATGTTAACTATATTGTTGGAAAGATTGTGCCTCCAAGTTAGACACCTGAAAAAAGAAGATTTTTCTCTAAAGTTAAGAATTATTTTTGGGACGAACCGTATGCATTCAATCTGTGCTCGAACAATGTAATGAGAAGATGTGTTGCTGGGAACAAAATCCTTGAAATCTTGGTGCATTGTCATTCTGTACCAACTGGGGGACATCATAGTGCGTCGATTACTAGAAGGAAAGTCTATGAATCTGGATTCTATTGTCCTAGCATCTTTAAAGATGCTAAAGATTATGTGATGAGATGCGATGCATGTCAGAGATCAGGAAACATATCATCAAAAAATAAGATGCCACAGAACAATATTCAGGTATGTGATGTATTAGACATATGGGGGATAGACTTTATGGGGCCCATTCTGAACTCGAAGGGGATTAAATATATATTAGTAGCAGTAGATTACGTCTCAAAATGGGTCGAAGCTCAAGTTCTTCCTATAAATGATGCTCGTGTTATGATTAGGTTTTTGAGAAGGCTATTTGCAAGATTCGAAGTTCCTAAGGCTTTAATTAGTGATCGGGGGACGCATTTTTGTAACTCTCAATTAGAAAAAGCCTTGCAAAAATACAGAGCGACTCATAAATTATCTACTGCATATCACCCTCAAACCAACGGACAGACTGAAGTGACCAATAGAGCTATAAAATGTATTCTGGAAAGATCAGTTGGGTATAACCTAAAGAATTGGTCAGAAAAGCTTGATGATGCATTATGGGCATTCATAACTGCCAACAAGACGCCTACTGGATGCTCCCCCTTCAGATTGGTTTATGAAAAAGCTTGTCACCTACCTGTAGAGATCAAACATAAAGCATATTGGGCTCTAAAACAATGTAATATGGATCTCACAGCTGCTGTAAAAAACCGTTTCATGGAACTTAATGAATTAATAGAGTTAAAAGATGAAGCATATGAAAACGCCCAGATCTATAAAGAACGAACTAAAAGATGTCATGACTCTAGGCTTCGAGGGGATAAAGATTTTAAAGCAGGAGACAAGGTATTATTATTTAACTCTAGATTTAAGATGCATCCAGGTAAGCTTAAATCAAAGTGGTACGGCCCGAATGTGGTGAAAACTATGCATCCATATGGAACCGTAGAAATTATCAATAAAAACAAAATCAGTTTTAAAGTCAATGGACAAAGGTTGAAAAAAATATCACGATGGACATATTAATGCGGAAGAGAAAGAAGTGGTTGAATTGGATGATGATACAACGTGAAGAGAAGCTGATGACAAGTCTAACTTAAAGACTTTGTTGTAAACAAAAGTGCTTCCCAGGAGACAACCCGGATTGCTATTTAATTTTATCGAGTCTGTCTTCCCAGACATCAATACGGCGTATCCGCTCCATACCATACGACGTATTGATTGTCTGGGCGTTATTAGTCCTTATTTTTTTATTGCACTTTAAAAACATTATTGTCAGTTCTGGCAATACGGCATATTCATTAACCTGATACGGCGTATCTACCAGACTGAATCATATTTGGTTTGTTTAGTTTAGTTTAAATTAACCGTAGATGCCAAGACAGGAATGCACATTTTTCTTATTTTGCACAGGACCTCGTGAAAGAAATATCGACGAATATTGGTGGAGGATTTACATATATGGAGATCTTGAAGTGTTGGAGTCTTGAAACTTCAAGACGGCTGTTCAACACACAATCTTGCTCATAAACGCAAATTGGAGAATCTACCGAGCAAATATCAGGGGAGTTTCTCATTCTAATTATTTTTAATTCCTGTATTTTTAATATTTTATCTATACAACGAGGACGTTATATAATTCAAGTGGAGGGATGGAATTAGAATGTTTACTTGTCCTATTTTTCACATTAAAATAATTAAAATGCTTAAATTATGCTTAATTTTTTTTTCAAGCATACTTTTGTGAAAATTACTTGATACATAACCGCACACAATAACCCTTGTTAGATATTGTAAGAATTTAGCCTATCCGTTTCCAAATGTTTACCTAAATTTCACAAAATATGAGTGTGATGATGATGTAGCGGACTTTAAAACTTGGCTTGGTATAGCACTCGAGACCATAATAATAAGTATTATGGATTTAATTGGAGTAACTTGTTTACATTGGTAAATTTTTAGGATTATACCTAAAAAGCCTATCCATGTTGTTTATTAACTAACTACACCAGTTAGTTAACCTCCAGTTTAAACCTTTTTCCACTCTCATCTTTAGAGTAAAGATCCACTAGAACAACCCGTAGAGCCAATCCTTTAGGAACTACACCAATTATTTGTTTCGTTATACCCTTACACCTTAACCTACCCTGTTAGATTAAGTTTAATTTACAGTTGCTAGTTGCTTAAAGTGTAAAGTTTGTATTTCTCGAGTCTTGTGTCATTTTCTATCTTTGGTACGGTTAGAAATTTGCATATTGCAAATGGGAATGTATATTATAGTCAAAACTCATGTGATTTTACTACCATCACAATTAATAGTGAGTCCGAAGAACGAAAGAACTATCAAAGGAATTATCGGAATTATTATGATCGTGAAGATGGTGAAACTACTTCGGGTTTCGTATATAGTTAGATTACAAAAAAATCGAAAAAATTAGAAAAATCACAACAAAAAAGAGAAGGAAAGTTTGAAGATAATCGTTTCGCAAAGCAACCACCGAAGGAATTACATGAAGGATCAATTATTCGCTGATATAAATCAACGTTGTAGAGTATTGTACAAAGTAGTAGATATCGCCACTTACCTTGTAGAGTATGTAAAGTTTGGGATGATTGGGAAGTTGACCATTACAGGAACGCCAACTTAGGTTGTTGTTTTTTTATCTATGATCAAGACGTTGTAAATAGTTGTGTCTTTATCATGGTAACGGTCGAGAAAAAGTGTCTAGCAACTTGTATCTTAGTCTTAATCTATTTGTTTCTTGATTTTTATTTAATAACAATTTACTTCCCTCTCACCTAATGATTAGCCGCTGGTTTTACGCGAATGAGGATTTGTATGCATGTCTCAGCTGCCTTTCGAATAGGGATGTGATCGAACACACATGTCTATTCCACCGTTACGGCCATGTATGTGTGCTTCAGCTGCCTTGTTGGAGCGGTGCGTCTAGTGAAAGATTGTAGAATGATCAACCATAAGCCTTTTCATACAAAAAACCCATATTTACCTTTATAAACTTGTTACTCCTTGGCATTAATAGTGGGGATGTGTATCCTTGCCAAGCTTATGATAGAATACTTGTCACGACCGAGCATTTGA
>BQNB010085825.1:0-28358 GCA_026074375.1 Tanacetum coccineum
ACAATTACGCCATAGTACGATTATCGGCCATCGTAACTACGGGAGGATCGGGAGGATCTTGATTATTAATTGGTTCCTCAAGATCAAATGGTTCAACAAAAGTTGGTGGGACTTGTTGTTGTTGACGGTTACAATTACGGGATTGAGAACGAGTGCGCATGCACTAAAATATAAAAAGAAAATTTATACTATTTTTTTTGGTTTTTTTTTGGTTTTTTTCTACTATTAATTCACCATTTATTTTAATAACGGACAATGAGATAAGACAACTTAAACGTAACAATCAACAAGCTTCACGATAGCTCTCTAAAAGAAAAACGCACAAAGGAGCGGAGGAGTAGGAAAGCGCGAAGCTATTAATAACCTTCTCCTTTAGGGTCGTAGTTCGTTGGAATGACCCTCCTTATACCCCTCTTATAGTTTGTTTAAATTTCAAAGGTGAGCCGTACCTCGCAAGTGACACAAAAGGCAACTTTTTTGATCTTTGGTTCGGGAACTTATTAATGATAATACTCAAAGTTGAGAGTATTATATGATTGATTCATTTTATTTATATAAGGACATTTTTTTTATATTTTTAATTTTTCTTGTCTTATATATATATAATACTAAAAAAGAAAAAGAAAATCTTTTTGTATTTTTTTTTATAAGAAAATAAGCAAAATAACTTCACATGGAAGGATCTTCAAAGCACTAATTGTCAAACGCAACGACAATCGTCTTACACTCCTCCCCGGCAACGGCGCCAAAAATTGATTTAAAGATTTCTTACTATATATATAATATAAATAATATAAATATATAATAGGATAATATCAATAAAATCAATGAATAAACCGGAAGTATATGCTATTCCCGGGTCGTTTTCCCGACGAGGAATGCAAATTTGAAAGTCGAAAGTCGGTTTGATATTTGATGCTTGAATAGAAAAAGATTTTGATTTGTTTTCTAAATCTACGGGAAAATTAATGCAATTTATACTAAAAACAATTAAGGCAACACAAATTTAAACTACAAACGCAGACAGGAATCCTAAAAACGCGACTTAAAATCCTAATTTATCAAAATTAAATCCTAAAATGATCTTTTTAACTTTTATAAGTCCTAATTGACTAAAATGCAAGAACTAAGAAAACTAAACAAAAAACGAAAGCGATTTAAGCTTAAAAAGACGAAAAACGTAAACGGGATTCAATCCCGTTCTTTAAAAAAACTAAAATCTACAATTTTAACCCTACGAAGGCAAATCTAATTTTCCTAAGTCCTATTTGATAAAAGAAAATTTTCTAAAAAAGAATTAAATTTTTTTGACTTTTTTTATAATTTTTTATGAATTAAAAACGGATTTTATCTAAATTAATTATAAAAAATACTAAACTAAATTGGAAAAATCTGAAAAAATGCAAGAAAATACTTTAAGCTATGAAGAACCTAGGAAAAATACAAACTTAGACAAACACCTTATAAATAAGCCGTAAATAAGCAAACACTTCTGAAAATCTTAAGGGCTAAAAAGCCCTTAAATACAAACCACTTGGGACTTATAACGAAAAAGTTCCAAGGGCGTAGCGGTAAAGAGTATGTGTGAAACGGGTAGAGGTTGGTTGAGGTTGAGGGTTCGAGCCTTGCTCACCCTCAACTTCCTAATTTCCCCTTTTTTTCTTTTTGAAACTTTTCTTTTTGCAAACTTGTAAATTAAGCAAATGTAACCAACTTTAACAAACATACTTTTTTCACAAACCACAAATAAGCACAGAAATAAGCACTTTGAGTTCACAGTTTAAGCCTTTTTTACACTAAGTTATATAAAGCAATTTTTTTAGCTTTTAAAAACTAAATAAGCTAAGGCAACTACTAAATAAGCTAAGACAGATACTTAACTACACCTAATAAGCAAATCTAAACAAAAATAAGCTAATTTAATGGACTAAAACTGAGCTTAAATGACAGAAGTCCTAAATAGGCTTATAAACTAAAAATTTTAAACTACAAGTGTTAAAAAGCTTAAATAAGCTCTACACTAAGATTAATAAGCTAAAATGGATTAAGACTAACCTAATAAGCAAGACTAAACCTAAAATAAGCAATTCCAATAAGCCATAAGCTCAAACAAGCAAATAAGCTTTTGGCTAGACTGTTAACCAAACAGCCTATAGAGGCACTTTTGAGCTTATTTTTATGCACTTAAACAGATCCTTATGGCAAAATGGCTTATACCACTAAAAAGCTTATACAATAAGCTATCTAAAACAATAAACTGGAAAGAGTTTGAAACACATATAATCCAAGAAATTTGCTTATGAAAAAGCTGGTTCACAAAGACACAACACTTAGAAAAATTTTCAATCCTTACAAAACCCTACTTTTGAGCTTAAAAATAAGCTAACAAATGGATCCTTATGACTATAGGACCAACAAACAGATCAAATTTAAACCTCAAAGAACTTATAACAAGAATCAAAAACCATTTTGAAATTAAGAATAAGCCACAGAAAGCAAATGAAAAAGCAGTTTCTTCAAACTTCCAACACTTAGCAATTTTTTTGACAGATTTTGATGAAAACAAAATTTACACTAGCAGACTTAAAGGCTTGGTTCAACACTTGTTTTAACACTTAAACAAGCACAAAAACATCACAAAATCACAAGTTTCAAACATCTAATCAAATAAGCTGATTAAACAAACTATGAGTTCTCAGATTCAAACAACAAGTTTATTAAACTATGATTTTGAGATTAAACACTTAAAATCTTAAACAAACTGAATTTTATCACTACTTTTATCTAATCAAAGCTAACTCAAAAGCACAAAACAAGTTTTGACCCATTTTGACCCATAAACACAGTTAAACCAAACACCCCTTTAAATTCTGTTTTGGTATTTTTAACTTGATAAAAGCTATTTAAGCCAAAACTTTGCAAAGATCAGATGTTTTATAGCTTATATAGAACCTAATGAACAAATTTAAACTTCCAAATAAGCCAGGTTAATAAGCTAAACAACTATGCTAATTTATGAGCTATTATGACAGATTTTAAGGAAAACTTTGCACAATTGATTTCTAAACTACAACCTAAGCAAAATAAGCACTAAACATTATAAACAAACATAAATAAGCAGAAATAAGCAGTAATAAGCAATGCTACAGTGAAAGCTTAAAATGAAAAAAATGGAACTTACAAAGCCCTTTGCTCTAAACAAGGGCAAATAAGCTCTTAAGAGCTTTGTCAACAAGCTCTAGCTTGTTCAAGAAAAAGCTAGTAAACACCCTATAAACCCTTCCCTTTTTGGCTTATCTAAATTTTTGAACTAGTCCTTAAACAACACAAAACTAGAAAGTTTTCATTGTTTAAGTTATAAACAGCTTATAAGAGTTTTAATAAGAGCTTTTAGTAACTTAACCAAGACTTGAAAACAATAAGAGCTTAAAACATATTTTAAAACATAAAATTCCTCAAACTTTCGTTAAACTTAAAAAGATTATAATGCTTGGAATTAAAAAGACAATAAGTAAAACATTAAGTAAAATAAGCTGAAAAATTAACCTAGATGCCATTTCAGGCTTACAAGAGTCCTATATATATATATATATACTATATTATTTTATATATATATTTATATAATATATATATATATATATATTATATAAATATATTATATATATAATAAGCTAATGGTCTTGGTTCTTCATAGTGTGTTTCTTTTGAGAGAGGGTTGAGCACTTGTGCTTTTGGTGTGAGTAAAGTCCCAAAGCCATCATAGTCGTCCATCTTGACTGTTGCCCAAGTCCTTTGATCATAGCCATTGAAATTTTGTCATGTTCCATTGACGAATGGGACTGTTTAGGATTGCCAACATGGCAATTGACCCATGTGGAATGGGGTTGAGGGATGGTGATGGTTTTGTTGTTTAGTTGCAGGGTGCAGGGTGAAGAAGACCCTGTTTTGGCAATTTGGCGCCAAAATAGGGTACTCTGTTTGTATTACCGTTTTGGTGATAACAGGGGTGAGAGTTTGGGGGAATGGCAAAAACGGCCCCTCTGTTTGTATAGTCCCTTTTCAAACATGGTGCTTGTGGTGTAAAATGTTTTGGGGAGTTGGCAGTATAAGCCCTTCGAGTTATATGGTTTGTTTGCAACCATAGTCCTTTTAGGACTAACAACGTTAAGGGGTTAAGTGTTTTGGGCTTAACTTCAGTTAAAAAGGGTTTGGGCCTATGATAACTGTTTGGGCCAGCGTAAAATAAAAGGGATTGGGCCTTTTTAGATTCTAAGGCTTATAAAGTATTCATATAATACCTTAATGGGCTGACTCGACCCATTAGATGGGTACGGGTGGGCCCATTAAGTATTTCTTCGGTTTTGGCTCCGTCTTTGACTTTGACTTTGTCGGGGTTGACTTTGACTTTGTCTTTGGTTGACTTTTTGGTTGACTTTGACTTCTCACGCTTTTCCACTCCGTGCTTGATTTTGTCCGTTTGGACTTGGTTTTTTGTCCTTTTCTTAGATATCCGTTACCTGGACAATACAAATGCAAAACATACAAATACAATGTATTTTTGGGTACATTTTTGGTCATTTAAGCACGTTTGCCTAGGTAAATGGTATGTGTAATTAAGCACATACCAGTTTGACAAATTTTGTACTTCGCAAGATCACTTTTACAATTAATCAAATTTTGGTTGCTTTGTGCAAGATCTTGTTTGGTTTTCTCAAGATCGTTGATAATCGTTTAGATACGTATCAAACAAATAACCCTCAATAATATATATATATATATATATATATATATATAATACATATACATAAGCAAAGTATCATACAAATTATTCTTAGGAAAGAATAATAAGTAATCAACACGGGTGTCGTTCTCCTCGGTGAGAGGTGAATGGAAATCTACGTTCATGTTGTAAATCGAGCTTGATTGTCATTTAAGTTTTGGTTTTGGTTTCTAAATCTACTAATGCGAAGAGGAAACCAATAAAGGCACGCTAATCTAGAAATTAAGGCAACTTAAAAATCTAACGACATTTAAAACAAATAAAAACTAATTAAAACTAAATTTAACTCACTAATAAACTAAAAATGACAAATAAAAATTCTAAAAACTCAAAATGCAAATTTCTAAACTTACATGTATTAAACTCTTTTTAAAATAACAAAAAATATTTTTTAGATTTTTAAACTAATTAATACTATTTTTAAAGCTAAATAATACTAAAAAATTAAACTAAAAATATAAAACTTAATCTTAAAAATTTGAGAAAATTTATAAAAATTCTTTAAACTAAAAATGAGGTTTACAAAGTAAAATGACTCAAAAAGCTAAAACTTATAAGCTGTTAAAATTCAAATAAGCTAATAAGCTAAATCCTAAAAGCATATAAGAAACAAATGAAACAAGTATATAATGAAAAAGTCCCAAGGGCACGCTGGTAAGGAGTGTGAGTTGTGAAGGAGAGGTCACAGGTTCGAGTCTTGTGACCTACCTTTTTGCAAAAACATTTTTTTAATTTTTCTTTTGAAAATAGTTAAAGAACAAGTAAAATAAGCACTTTTAATGAAGACACTTTTTCTAAAACTTATAAATAAGCTAGGAAAAAGCTATTCTAAAACTGACAGTTTAGCTTTTTAAGCTAATTGACTAGTAACTAAAACTCTTTGGCATTTTGGAATCAAAAAGCAAAAAGAAAAACAAATAACCTAAAAACAGACCCTTACCTAGACTTAATAAGCTATAAAAAAACTAGAAATAAGCAAACTTTATAAGCTAAAAGACATCAAAAGACAATTTGACACAAAAACACTTAAAAAGGACATGACCTAGGATTTTAAGCTAAGTTTCTAAACTAATAAGCCCTAAGAAAAGGCTAAAAGTGAAAACAGATTAAGACCTAGACTCATTTAACACAGATAAGCTAAAAATAAGCAAATTAAATACAGAAATAAGCTAGAAATGATAGATGCAAATGACAGACTATACTAATATTTTTGGACTTTTTGAAAATGATATGACTTCTTGCAGCTGAATTTTAAGACTCAAAACCACTTTTGACATGCTAAAACCTCAAAACAGATTGAGATTATACTACAATAAGCTAAGAACAATCAAATTTAACCAAAGAACAACTAGGCACTAACCACTATTTGATCTGCAACATTAGGCTTTTAAACACAAACCAAGCACTTGACTGATACTTGGTCCAAAATTCTCAATTGGCTATTCCAAAAACAACTGACTCAAAACAGATGTAAAGTGATGCACTAGAAATCAGTTTCAATTACAAAAACCACACCTCAAATAGGAATTTAAGAAATTGATCAAATAAGCAGTTTGTAAAACCTTTGGACAAACAAAGATAACTTTTTGATAAAATAACTACAAAACTTGTTTTAAACTTATTGGAACTGGATTGTAGACTAAATGAGAGCTTATGAAAACTTATTTGACTAGTAAAAACTGACTACACATAAATTTCTATAACAAAACAGCTTATCCCAAACACCCCTTTAAAACTTAGAAAACTCATTTTAAGCTAAATTAAACCTTAATAACCATGGATTATTGAAAACAGATGATCAAACATGATATTAAATGACAAATAAGCTCAGATTTCAGATTAATAAGCACAAGATAATAAGCTAATGAACAAACTAATTTAGACTTTTAATGAA
This sequence comes from Tanacetum coccineum, assembly GCA_026074375.1. Classification (NCBI taxonomy): domain Eukaryota; kingdom Viridiplantae; phylum Streptophyta; class Magnoliopsida; order Asterales; family Asteraceae; genus Tanacetum; species Tanacetum coccineum. The sequence continues at coordinate 6,675 of BQNB010085825.1, forward strand.
ACAGTTTTATACTCTAAACTTATCAAATGACTTAAAATCTTAACCAAACTAATTAGAAACTAAGATCTACACAATATAAACTATACTAAGACAAATTAAGCAATATAAGAACAATAATAAGCAACAATAAGCAGATAGAGCAGATCTAAAAGCTGAAACAGAAGTTAAGCTATAAATTGAGGAAAATGGTACTCACTTGTGTCCTTTGCTTAAACAAGGACTAAAACTGCTCTTAGAGCTTATCTACAAGCTCCAGCTTATCAAAGATAAGCTGGTAAGACCCTATAAGTCCATCCATTTCTGGCTTATCTTCCAACATAAGCTTAAACTGACTTTGAGGTGATTTAAATGACGAAGCTTATTCAGTTAAGCTAAAAGCTAACTTAACTGAATAAGTATTAGCTTTTTAAGGCAATAAGAGCTTATTGAGCTTATTAAGTAGTTTCCAAACACATGTTAAAATAAATTGCATAAAAGTAAAGCATTAACTCAATACAAAATTTAAAAGGGAAATTGAACTTTTATTAATGTTAAAAGTGGTTACAAACTATAAAATGAAATTACATTAAGAAAATTACAATAAGCTGAAAATTACACTAAAAAGCTACTAAAAACTAGATATCTCTACTGTGTGATTTCTCCCTCTATTTATAGCAGAGAGAGGAGCCTTCTAGAGCCTGAGGAGCGTCCTTGAAGCATTCATCTAAGCCCTTGATTCCAAATCCATCCATTAGAGCCATTGGATCACTTCCACGTTTGTTCAACCAATAGGAGAGTGTGGGATTGCCAACGTGGCTTGATTAGTGTCAGATGTGTCAAGGAGATCTTCTAGAAGTATGGGCGTGTGGGTGAATTGTGTGTGAAAATGAGAGGGAAAGGAGATGGTAAACAGTAAAATTGACCCGTATTTATAACTTTGACTTGGACCCAAGGTATTGGGATTGGGCTTTGACTTATCTCTTGGGCCAGGACTTGGTATTTGGATTTTGGATTTGGACTTATTGATAAAAGGCTCATAAAAAAGACTTATGTTTTTATCATTCAATTGATAATGGGCTGACTTGGCCCATGAAACGGGTACGGGTTGGCCCATTAAAAATGAATATGCCTTCGGCTTCACTTTTCTCACGCTCTTCCAATCCCGTGCTCGATTTTGTCCATTTTGCTTCGTTTTTGTCCTTTTTGATATATCTGATACCTGCACAATTCAAATCACAAAATACACATATACAATGCAGTTTCTATGTATTTTTGGTAATTTAAGCTTATTTTACTAAAGAAAAATGATATGTGAATAAACACATATCAAAAATCCCCCATACTAAGCTATTGTTGTGTCCTCACGCAATTATATAAATACACGCTTAAAAACCAAAAATTTCAATCCCCCTAAACTAGTTACCTCGAAAAGTAGCTAAATGTTCATCTAAGGGGATTAAGAAATCAATAGTTTTGAAACGCCCCGTTTAACCATTTCTTTATATATATTTTTATTTTTCACAAGTGACAACATGTTCGAATTTTATTATTTAATTATAACTTTTAGGATCACGGAACAAGAAATACTTATAAATAGTATCCAAAAGGATAAATTCATCGTCCTTGATTTTTCACCCGTCCCAAACCAAGCTTAAAAACAAAATCATTGTTAAATACAAGTTAATATTCTAACACTAATCATATTTGAAATTTGTGTATGCTTAGCCTAACTTTTCACTCCCGATGGATAAATATCTATAAATGTGTATGTGCTCATTTTGAATTTCGACCATCCAATTGACATTTTAAGAAAGTTGTAATCCTTCTAAATGCAACGTTCCACCCAAGAATTATAATTTTAAAGGCGGGATCATTCCATGTAGCGACTTTCTTCTCGGCACATCCCAACCGAGACCGGCTTAGGTGACCAGGCTTTTAACACCCCACAGAGAATAGTATCGGAATTCATGGACCTTCGGTTTCAAAAACTCTTAGGTTTCCCGTTAAACTAATACTTCATTTAGAAAGACCAAAACTTAAAACGAAATAGTCTTAGTTCAAAAGCATATTTAAATTTTAGAAAAAGATATTTTCCCTATATTTATTCAATCACATATATTACACTTAACATTAATATTATTATACTTATAACCCCCACCCTTTAAACGAACTGTCACATCGGGCGCGAACCGACCATGATCCAGTTGTCTTATTTCGGCTTCGGACCTATCCTTATATGAAGACTGTCATATCGGTATGCGAGCCGACCATGATCTAGTAATCTGACAAGGTATTATTATTATTATTACTATTACTATTATTATCCGCGAGCACGAGAGGCTTCAAACATCCGAGACAATCCTGGACAATCATTACAAAAACACAAGCAAACGAGAATGGAAGAGTCACACCTCCTTACGTTACAAAACACTTATTCATTACTACCATTAATATTAGGATAAGCATGGGTTGTCACCCACGAAGCGCTTGTTTAAGGTCACTTAGCTTGACCCATCCCCGAATTCATTGGTCCTTGGGGAAGGTTTGGAGATCCGAGATAACCATTTGTGGTACGCCCCCTCTATAGTAGTGCTTAAGTCTAAGACCGTTCACCTTGAAGTTTGGCCCGTCGGTTTGAGATAACTCGATCGTGACATAAGGGAAAAATTGGGCAACGGTCCGGTCCAACGGGTTTTAAGTTTACCCGAGAAAATCTTTAATCGAGAATTAAAAAGAAGGACTCGGTCACCAACGTTGAAAACGCGGTTCTTGATTTTGGAGTCGTGGATCTTCTTTGTCTTCTCTTTGTAGATCAAAGATTTCTCGTAGGCTTGATCACGAAGTTCATTTAATTCATTGAGTTGAACTTTCTGGTGATCACCCCTGGACTTAAGGTCAACGTTTGCATGCTTCAAGGCCCAATAGGCTTTGTGCTCGAGCTCGCTCGGTAGATGACATGCCTTTACGTACACGATCTTGTAAAGAGTACACTCGATGGGTGTTTTGAAAGCTGTACGGAAGGCCCAAAGTGCATCATCTAATTTATCTGACCAAGAGGCACGGTTTTCGCCTACGGTCCTTTCCAATATTCTTTTCAAACCACGGTTGGAGACTTCCAATTGCCCACTAGTTTGTAGGTGATATGCGGTAGCAAGACGGTGAGTGACACCGTACTTAAGCATAACCTTTGTGAATTGGTCATTGCAAAAGTGCGTACCGCGATCACTAATGATAGCGCGGGGAGTTCCAAACCGAGCAAAGAGAGATTTTAAAATTTTAACAACAACTCGGGCGTCGTTGGTGGGGAGCGCTTTCGCTTCAACCCATTTCGATAAGTAATCGACGGCCACGAGTATGTACTTGTTCCCTCGTGAAGACGGGAACGGTCCCATAAAATTGATACCCCAAACGTCAAAAATCTCACAAACTTGGATGCCATTTTATGGCATTTCATCACGTTGCGAAATTTTGCCTTGACGTTGACAAGCGTTATATCGGGTGACCAAGTCATGGGCATCTCGGTAAATTATGGGATAATAAAATCCTGAGTCAAACACCTTTTTGGCGATGTAGTCTGGGCCATGATGTCCCCCCGGTGGGTCCATTGTAGCAAGCCTTAAGAATATCAATGGCTTCTTGGCCGTGAACACACCGCCAGATGACTTGATCCGCACAGATTTTGAACAAATAGGGGTCGTCCCAAAAGTAATGCTTCACGTCTTTGAAGAATTTGTTCTTTTGTTGGGACGACATCCCTTTCACAACAAAGTTCCCCGCATGGTAATTAGCAAAATCGGCAAACCATGGGGTACTAGAATCACCATGAAAAGATACCATACTAAGTGTTTCGAGAGGAAACATTTCATTTATTTCCTTTTTATCGAGCACACTTTGGTGAGGATTCTCTAATCTGGACAAATGGTCGGCGGTGAGGTTCTTGGCTCCTTTTTTATCACGGATGAAGATATCAAATTCTTGAAGGAGGAGAACCCACCAGAGCAATCTCGGCTTTGCATCTTGTTTTGCAAAAAGATATTTTAGAGCCGAATGATCCGTATACACTATGCTTTTTGACAAGACTAAATAGGACCGGAATTTCTCGAAAGCATACACCACGGCAAGTAATTCTTTCTCCGTCGTGGTGTAATGAGCTTGAGCATCGGTCATAGTTTTGCTTGCATAGTGTATAGGCTAAAAATGTTTTGTTTTTCGTTGCCCCAGATGCTAACTAATTGCAAAATCCTCGCGTCCTCATTGAGCTCAAAAGGTAGGTCCCAATCGGGGGCAACTAATATTGGTGCTTCGGTTAATTTTTTCTTAAGTGTTTGAAAAGCTTCAATACACTCTTTGGAGAAGAAGAACGGAGTATCTTTTTTCAGGATGAGGGTCATCGGGGGCTATTTTGAGAAATCTTGGAATAAATTATTCGATATAACCGGCGTGACCAAGAAAATTTTGAATTCCTTTGACGATGGTGGGATGGGGTAGCTTAGCAATAACATCAACTTTAGCCTTATCAACCTCAATCCTGTTTTTGGAAATCTTATGGCCAAGGACAATTCCTTCCTTGGCCATAAAGTGACTCTTTTCCCAATTTAGACAAAGATTGGTGTCTTCACACAGTTTGAGCATCTTGTCCAAATGGGAGAGGCAAGTTCCGAATGAATTCCTAAATACTGAGAAGTCGTCCATAAAGACTTCCATCGTTTTTTGATCATATCATGAAAAATAGCCATCATACACCTTTGGAACGTGCCCGGTGCATTGCATAAGCCGAAAGGCATGCGAAGATAGGCGAACGTTCCATAAGGACACGTGAATGTGGTTTTTTCTAGATCTTGAGGGTCGATGGGAATTTGGAAGTAACCCGAGAAACCGTCGAGAAAACAATAGTATTCATTTCTCGCTAGTCTCTCAAGCATTTAGTCCATAAATGGTAGTGGAAAGTGGTCTTTACGGGTGGCGTCATTTAACTTTCGGTAGTGAATGCATACACGTCATCCCGTAACCAATCGAGTAGGAATTAACTCGTTTTCATCATGTTCTGCAACGGTAAAGCCACCCTTTTTTGGTACACAATGCACGGGGCTTACCCAAGGACTGTCCGAGATAGGGTAAATTAATCCTGCATCAAGGAGTTTAAGAACCTCCTTTTTGATCACCTCATGGATTTTAGGATTGACCCTTCTTTGGTGTTGGACCGCTGGTTTGAAGTCATCCTCCATTAGAATCTTGTGTGTACAAAATTCCGGGTTAATACCCTTAATGTCGGAAAGTTGCCAAGCAATGGCTTGCTTGTGTGACTTTAAAACCTTTATGAGAGCGGCTTTCTCCTCATCTTTCAAGTCTTTAGCAATTATGACGGGTAATTTGTCGGTACCCTCCAAAAATGCATATTCAAGATGAGGTGGTAAGTCCTTAAGTTCGACCTCGGGTGGTTCATCAATTGAAGATTTTTCATTTTTAGGTTCAACAACTTTAAGTTCTTGTGGAGGGAGAGGTGGTGATGATGGATCATCATTAATTCAAGAAGAAGAATGGCTCCCTCCGAATCTTAGTAAGAGTCATCAATTTTCGGTGAATTTGGCTCATCTTCAATGGCTAGGAAAGCATCGGTTTCCTCGAGAAGGAAATCACTATCCCCAAAGGGAGTGAGGGTAGGAGAAGAGGTAGAAACAATTGGTTCCGAAGTTGGGGTGGGATTGCCACTCGTGGGAAAGTTTCAAAAATCCAAGTACTTCTTGAGCATACTCCTCACAAGCTACATCAATGACATCGATTCGTTTAACCGATTCAATGATGTTGTAGGAGAATGTCTTAGTATCACCAACTTTGAATGTTATGGATTCCGTATCATTGTCGAAGGGTTCATTTATTCAACGTGAACATTAAATCAAAGCTCGTGCCGTCCTCAAGAAGGGTCTCCCGAGAATCAAAGGAACCCGAGGATCGGCAATATAGTCAACCACTACGAAGTCGGCCGGAAAGAAAAATGTTCCAACTTTCACGAAAACATCCTCGGCTATGCCGGTTGGAGTAGAAATCGTTCGGTCGGCAAGTTCAAGTATCATTCGGGTTTTGGTCAAATCCGGGAGATTTAGCTCTTTCCATATGGAGAGAGGCATTAGGTTGATGCTTGCACCGAGATCGGCCATCCATCTCTGGAAAATCACACGGTATAAGAAATCTACCGGGGTCTCCAAGTTTTTCGGGAAACTTTTTGAGGATAACCGCCGAGCAATTTTCATTCACCGGTGTCTTGGTTAATTCAATTATCTTATCCTTGTTATTAAGAAGTTTTCTAAACATTGGGGCAAACTTAGGCATGTGAAGGAGAGCATCCGCGAAACTTAGCTCGAAATGGAGATTCTGAAAAATCTCCATAAATTTCGAGGCTAAAAGATCGTCTTTTTCACGGAGCTTCTCTTTGTTAGCCCTTGAAGGATAAGGTAATGTTGGTTTAGTCTTTGGAGCAACAACGGGCTCATCAATTTGGACCACCGGAGGTTGGATGTCTTCGGGCATCGGTTGCACCGTATCCTTTGTCACCTCGGGTTCGTGTTCCACTACCTTAGGAAGAGAAGAAGGCGGAGGTGGAACTTGGGGTCCATTATAAGAAACACCACTTCGGGTGGTGATTGCTTTTATATCACCCTTCGGGTTAGCAATGGTGTTGCTAGGAAGAGAACCCGAGCCCGAAGGAGAAGCGGTATTGGAATTCACAAAATTGGTCAACAAGTTGGTCAAATTGGTCATTTGGTTTTGTAAGTTTTGGTTTTGCATATTTTTCATGACCGCATCATTAGCTTTGACGTAGTTTTGAAAGTCATCATTTGACACACCTTGTTTTTGAGGAGCCGGAGCTTGGTGAGCCGGAGCTTGGTAAGCTGGGGGTTGATTAACCGGGGGTCGATAAATTGGGCCTTGGTTGTAATTATTCCCCCGGTTTTGGTTGTAACGGTTTTGACTATTTCCTTGGTTTTGTTGAACGGGAGGAAAACCGGGAGGTCGAATTTGATTCGCAACCATCGGGGGACGGTAACCGGTATTTCCTTGGTTGTAGTTAACCGCGATGTTGTGAAGGAAAATTCTTGAATTTGTCACGTTAAAACGGTTGCCATCGGTGGCGGGGACAATTATAGTAAGAATAAGCACAACCGAAGTTACCCACTTCCGCGACGTTTTACAGTAGCGGGAGCTTGGGATTGGTTTTTCTTATCGAGAAGCAAGGCTTTCACCATATCTTTAAGCTCGGCAACATCGGGAGAAATACCGGGGTAGAATTGCTCGTATCAATTTGGCACAAGTGCTATGCTCGTGATTGACGAACTTTGGATTTGATCTCGATGATTCTTAGGCAATCTCGAGGCATTTTATCTAGAAAATACCACCGCGGCGGATTTCAATGAATCTGGATTCATTTTCAAGTTCAAGGCATTGTAGAATGTATCGAGTTGATGCAATTATGAAAACCCATGATGTGGGCATGCCCGAAGAAGATCATTGAATCGGTCTCATGCCTCATAAAATGATTTATCAAATCTTTGTTGAAAATTTAAGATTTCATTATGAAGATTTGTCGTTTTGGAGGGAGGGAAGAATTGGTTGATGAATTTCGAAACAAGATCATCCCAAGTAAGAATCGATCGAGGGGGTTCTTTTTCAAGCCAAATCCGGGCGGCCCCCTCGAGGGAAAATGGGAAAAGCATAAGCTTAACCGACGTACTCGGGACGTTCGGGAACTTCATCGTAGAAGTGATCTTGTTGAAATATCGAATGTGAGCATGAGGGTCTTCTTTGTCATGTCCTTCCACCTTAAATCATGAACTCTTCTTATTCCTATCATCTTCATCTCCCTCAACCAAAATCTACCATGAATTCCACAAATGCTTCTTCTTCAAACCCTTCCAAGAAAATCAAACTAACCATAATCCCTCCTAGACAACTATTTGTCAACATCTCTAGTGATGAAGAAATCACCACTACACCTTCTCCTACCACCACTTCTTTATCTTTAACTCCTCCAAATGCACCATCCAAAACTTCATCCACAAATCAAACCTCCTCAAGCCAAGATAATACATCTTCTTCTTTTCAATCAAAACTTCAAATTTCACCCCCATCCTCAAATGAACCAACCTCTCCTCAACCTTTGAACCCTTTGCTTGAGAACATATTGGATGTCCCTCCTAGACCTTTAAACCCTTAACCACTTCAAAGCCTTCCTTCTTTGGATATCACTCTATCATTATCACCAATCATACCTCTTGAAAATCTCTCAAGTCCACCTTTACCATCACCACCACCACTTCAACCTCCTATCATGGGGAATCTACTCTACTACAACTATCATGAATATTATGGATCAACTTGTATTTGTTGTTTCCACAACCGTAACCGCTACTTAAACCTTCGAGATGAAATGAACATTATGTTTGCTCATCTCGAGTATCTTCTAACCACCGCCTTCACAACCCATTTTCCATCTCCACCATAGACCTTTTTCAAACGGCTTAATAATGGAAAATCTAAAGACATTTTTGTTTAAAAAGTCATTCTCTATGCATCATGAATCATTTAAGACTTATGTAGTATTATGTCTCCTTATCTTGTATTAGCTCTAGTTTTATTTTGCATGAATGTATTAGTTGGTTGTGCTAATTGATTTAAAGATTTCTTACTATATATATAATATAAATATTATAAATATATAATAGGATAATATCAATAAAATCAATTAATAAACCAGAAGTATGTGATTCCTGGGTCGTTTATCCCCAACGAGGAATGCAATGGAAAGTCGAGAGACGGTTTGATATTTGATGCTTGAATGGAACAATGATTTTGATTGGTTTTCTAAATCTACGGGAAAATTAATGCAATCTACACTAAAAACAATTAAGGCAACACATATTTAAACTAAAAACGCAAACGGGAATCCTAAAAACGCGACTTAAAATCCTAATTTATCAAAATTAAATCCTAAAATGATCTTTTTAACCTTTATAAGTCCTAATTGACTAAAATGATAGAACTAAGAAAACTAAACAAAAAACGAAAGCAATTTAAGCTTAAAAACACGAAAAATGTGAACGGGATTCAATCCCGTTCTTAAAAAAACTAAAATCTACAATTTTAACCCTACGAAAGCAAATCTAATTTTCCTAAGTCCTATTTGATAAAAGAATTTTTTTTTAAAAAGAATTAGATTTTTTTGACTTTTTATAATTTTTTATGAATTAAAAACGGATTTTATCTAAATTAATTATAAAAAATACTAAACTAAATTGGAAAAATCTGAAAAATGCAAGAAAATACTTTAAGTTATGAATAACCTAGGAAAAATACAAACTTGGACAAACAGCTTATAAATAAGCCGTAGATAAGCCAAAAACTTCTGAAAAGCTTAAGGGCTAAAAAATACAAACCACTTGGGACTTATAACGAAAAAGTCCCAAGGGCGCAGCGGTAAAGAGTGTGTATGAAACGGGTAGAGGTTGGTTGAGGTTGAGGGTTCGAGCCTTGTTCACCCTCAACTTCCCAATTTCCTAGTTTTTACTTTTTGAAACTTTTCTTTTTACAAACTTGTAAATTAAGCAAATGTAACCAACTTTAACAAACACACTTTTTTCACAAACCACAAATAAGCACAGAAATAAGCACTTTGAGTTCACAGTTTAAGCCTTTTTTACACTAAGTTATATAAAGCAATTTTTTTAGCTTTTAAAAACTAAATAAGCTAAGGCAACTACTAAATAAGCTAAGACAGATACTTAACTACACTTAATAAGCAAATCTAATAAAAAATAAGCTAATTTAATGGACTAAAACTGAGTTTAAATGACAGAAGTCCTAAATAGGCTTATAAACTAAAAAATTTAAACTACAAGTGTTAAAAAGCTTAAATAAGCTCTGCCCTAAGATTAATAAGCTAAAATGGATTAAGAATAATCTAATAAGCAAGACTAAACCTAAAATAAGCAATTCCAATAAGCCATAAGCTCAAACAAGCAAATAAGCTTTTGGCTAAACTGTTAACCAAACAGCCTATAGAGGCACTTTTGAGCTTATTTTTAAGCACTTAAACAGATCCTTATGGCAAAATGGCTTATGCCACTAAAAAGCTTATATAATAAGCTATCTAAAACAGCAAACAGAAAAGAGTTTGAAACACATATAATCCAAGAAATTTGCTTATGAAAAAGCTGGTTCACAAAGACACAACACTTAGAAAAATTTTCAATCCTTACAAAACCCTACTTTTGAGCTTAAAAATAAGCTAACAAATGGATCCTTATGACTATTGGACCAACAAACAGATCAAATTTAAACCTCAAAGAACTTATAACAAGAATCAAAAACCATTTTGAAATTAAGAATAAGCCACAGAAAGCAAATGAAAAAGCAGTTTCTTCAAACTTCCAATTTTTTTGACAGATTTTGATGAAAACAAAATTTACACTAGCAGACTTAAAGGTTTGGCTCAACACTTGTTTTAACACTTAAACAAGCACAAAACATCACAAAATCACAAGTTTATTAAACTATGATTTTGAGATTAAACACTTCAAATCTTAAACAAACTGAATTTTATCACTACTTTTATCTAATCAAAGCTAACTCAAAAGCACAAAACAAGTTTTGACCCATTTTGACCCATAAACACAGTTAAACCAAACACCCCTTTAAATTCTGTTTTGGTATTTTTAACTTGATAAAAGCTATTTAAGCCAAAACTTTGCAAAGATCAGATGTTTTATAGCTTATATAAAACCTAATGAACAAATTTAAACTTCCAAATAAGCCAGGTTAATAAGCTAAACAACTATGCTAATTTATGAGCTATTATGACAGATTTTAAGGAAAACTTTGCACAATTGATTTCTAAACTACAACCTAAGCAAAATAAGCACTAAACATCATAAACAAACATAAATAAGCAGATATAAGCAATAAATAAGCAGAAATAAGCAGTAATAAGCAATGCTACAGTGAAAGCTTAAAATGAAAGAAAATGGAACTTACAAAGCCCTTTGCTCTAAACAAGGGCAAATAAGCTCTTAAGAGCTTTGTCAACAAGCTCTAGCTTGTTCAAGAACAAGCTAGTAAACACCCTATAAGCCCTTCCCTTTTTGGCTTATCTTCCAAATAGCTTTTTATGAGTGATATTCGTGAACTAGTTCTTAAATAACACAAAACTAGAAAGTTTTCATTATTTAAGTATTAACAGCTTATAAGAGTTTTAATAAGAGCTTTTAGTAACTTAACCAAGACTTGAAAACAATAAGAGCTTAAAACAGATTTTAAAACATAAAATTCCTCAAACTTTCATTAAACTTAAAAAGATTACAATGCTTGGAATTTAAAAGACAATAAGTAAAACATTAAGTAAAATAAGCTGAAAAATTAAACTAGATGCCATTTAAGGCTTACAAGAGTCCTATATATATAATAAGCTAATGGTCTTGGTTCTTCATAGTGTGTTTCTTTTGTGAGAGGGCTGAGCACTTGTGCTTTTGGTGTGAGTAGAGTCTAAAAGTCATCATAGTCATCCATCTTGAGTGTTGCCCAAGTCCCTTGATCATAGCCATTGAAATTTTGTCTTGTTCCATTGACGAATGGGACTGTTTAGGACTTCCAACATGGCAATTGACCCATGTGGAGTAGGGTTGAGGGATGGTGATGGTTTTGTTGTTTAGTTGCAGGGTGCAGGGTGAAGAAGACCCTGTTTTGGCAATTTGGCGCCAAAATGGGGTACTCTGTTTGTATTACCGTTTTGGTGATAACAGGGGTGAGAGTTTGGGGGAATGGCAAAAATGGCCCCTCTGTTTGTATAGTCCCTTTTCAAACATGGTCCTTGTGGTGTAAAATGTTTTGGGGAGTTGGCAGTATAAGCCCTTCGAGTTATATGGTTTGTTTGCAACCATAGTCCTTTTAGGACTAACAGCGTTAAGGGGTTAAGTGTTTTGGGCTTAACTTTAGTTAAAAGGGGTTTGGGCCTATGATAGCTGTTTGGGCCAGCGTAAAATAAAAGGGATTGGGCCTTTTTAGCTTCTAAGGCTTATAAAGTCTTCATATAATACCTTAATGGGCTGACCCGGCCCATTATGGGTATGGGTGGGCCCATTAAGTATTTCTTCGGTTTCAGCTCCGTCTTTGACTTTGACTTTGTCAGGGTTGACTTTGACTTTGTCTTTGGTTGACGTTTTGGTTGACTTTGACTTCTCATGCTTTTCTATTCTGTGCTCGGTTTTGTCTGTTTTGACTTGGTTTTTTGTCCTTTTCTTAGATATACGTTACATGCACAATACAAATGCAAAACATACAAATACAATGTATTTTTGGGTATGTTTTTGGTCATTTAAGCACGTTTACCTAGGTAAATGGTATGTGTAATTAAGCACATACCAAAATCCCCCATACTAAACTATTGTCGTGTCCTCACGCAATGCTACAAGTAAACACTTAAGAAAACTAAGAATCTCAATCCCCCTCGACTAATTACCTCGAAAAGTAGCTAAGTGTTCATCAAGGGGAATTAAAGAATCAAAAGTTTAGAAAAGCCCCGTTTTGACCATTTTTAAATATTGACACTACCACTAATATTTTTGTATTTTTCCTTTTTTACTCAGTTTTTTTTCTTTTTAAGCAACTAACTAACATATTTGACTTTCGTTATTTTTATAACTTTAGGGTCATAGAACAAGACGCATTTCAATCCTAAAATGCCCCAAAAAGGATAAATTCATCGTTCCCGACTTTTCACTTATTCCAAACCAAGCTTAAAACGAAATCACTGTTAAATATAAGTTAAGATGCTAACACTACTCATATTTGTAACTTGTGAAGACTATGTCGTGGTTGACTTTGACTTGTTTTGGTCTCGACTTTTTTGGTATTTGACTTTGATCTTCTCACGCTTTTCCACTCCGGTGCTTGATTATGTCCGTATGGACTTGGTTTTTTTTGTCCTTTTCTTTAGATATGTTATCTGCGACTATACAATCAAAAATACAAATACAATGTATTTTTTGGGACAATTTTTGGTCATTTAAGCACGTTTGCTAGGTAAATGGTAATGTGTAATTAAGAACCCATTAACCCCAAAAGTGTTTGACAAAATTTTGTACTTGCAAGATCCTATTACAATTAATAAATTTTGGTTGCTTTTGTGCAAGGATTTTGTTTGGTTTTCCTCAGCAACGTTGATAATCGTATAAGTTAGTTTATCACACAATAAACCCTCAATAATATTATTAAATATATATATATATATTGATATATTATTTATATTTATAAATATTACTTTCTAATACAACATAAGCTAAGTATCATACAAATTATTCTTAAAAAAGAATAATAAGTATTACTCATGGTGGTGGGGTGTCGTTCTCCTCGGTGAGAGGTGAATGGAAATCTACGTTCATGTTGTAAATCGAGCTTGATTGTCATTTAAGTTTTGGTTTTGGTTTCTAAATCTACTAATGCGAAGAGGAAACCAATAAAGGCACGCTAATCTAGAAATTAAGGCAACTTAAAAATCTAACGACATTTAAAACAAATAAAAACTAATTAAAACTAAATTTAACTCACTAATAAACTAAAATGACAAATAAAAATTCTAAAAACTCAAAATGCAAATTTCTAAACTTACATGTATTAAACTCTTTTTAAAATAACAAAAAATATTTTTTACTATTTTTAAAGCTAAATAATACTAAAAAATTAAACTAAAAATATAAAACTTAATCTTAAAAATTTGAGAAAATTTATAAAAATTCTTTAAACTAAAAATGAGGTTTACAAAGTAAAATGACTCAAAAAGCTAAAACTTATAAGCTGTTAAAATTCAAATAAGCTAATAAGCTAAATCCTAAAAGCATATAAGAAACAAATGAAACAAGTATATAATGAAAAAGTCCCAAGGGCACGCTGGTAAGGAGTGTGAGTTGTGAAGGGGAGGTCACAGGTTCAAGTCTTGTGACCTACATTTTTGCAAAAACATTTTTAAAATTTTTTCTTTTGAAAACAATTAAAGAACAAGTAAAAATAAGCACTTTTAATGAAGACACTTTTTCTAAAACTTATAAATAAGCTAGGAAAAAGCTATTCTAAAACTGACAGTTTAGCTTTTTAAGCTAATCGACTAGTAACTAAAACTCTGGCATTTTGGAATCAAAAAGCAAAAAGACAGTTTATTGATGTAACCGTATTTATTCTTGAATCAAATAATATTGGGGATGGGAGAATGTTGGTTAAAAACCTTGTTCATATCTTTGTCTCTTTTCGCTTTGTTTTTTAACTTTGATCATTAATATTATCCTAGTAAAGTCTAAACAACCCCAAGCTACAAAGTTGTAAGGAGATTTATTGGTTTCCATCAAGTTAACACTTAACGACCGTTAGTCTTTAAATGTTAAAGGACTAACGGTGTTATTGTTTTTGGACTTTTAGTGAAAATGAATTTAACAATAAGGGCTCTTTTGGTATTTTCAAGGATTTTGTCTTTTTGTGGTTGACCAAGGTTTGACCATTGTTGACTTTAGTGGACCATTTGCTAGAAAACTTCCGGCTCTTGTGTACTCTATTCGTTCATGTGTTCGTGTTTGTCCGGTTTTGACCGTTTTCTTGTGATTTTTGCAATATCCATACCTACACATCCTAAATGACAAAACAGCCAATGTACAACATTAATTTGCACAATTTAATCATTTAAGGATCATTTTTGATATAAAAAGGATATGTGATTTCTCACATATCAAGTACTAACATCAAAATCATATTCCATGTCTTGCTCAGGTTGTACCAATGAGATTGTAGGATCTTTATTAATTTCAGAGATCTTCCTCCCCTGTTTGGAATAATCCTCTTTAGCATCTTCATCCTCTGAAATAACTATCATGGCCCTTCTCCTAGCTTTGTTTGTTTTGACTTTCTTCTCTAACTTTTTCACTCTTAAGATGAGCTTTGTAAGAGCATAACTATAAACCTTCTTTGTTTGTTGCATGTCTTCTCAAAACTTAACTCTATCAGTTTCAACTTGCGTAACCAAATCCATCAATTATTTTGTTGCAAGACTGCCCTTATCACTCCAAGTATGGAACTTTAGGAGAGGGTAATCATGGGGCACTGGTAGGGGTCTATGATGGGTACCTGCCCTGCCTGATCTAAGCCAATGTCAGTAGCGCCAAGCCCACTCCAGCTTCCAACTTCCACACTTTATGAATGTAGGCCTCATTGCCTACTTTGGTTTAAAGTAGGCAAAACTAAGACTGAGGAATCTCAGATGCCTGTCTGGTTATATCCCTAAGTGGTGATGATTGATGTGTTTGGGGTGATAAGGATGGTGAAGATGTTATTCTGGAAGGAGATGACTCAGGTGTAGTGATCATTGTAGGAAATAGAGGAAAGTCTACCCTAGAATAACCCTTGGAAACCATTTTCATGTTGCTAAACAATTTTTGTGTAAGGGTAGGAGTAGATAAGTTCTGTGTGAGTTGAAGAAGTCTCTGTTGTTTGTTTAACAGATTTGAAGAAATCTTGGATACATAAAAACTTGTGTTGCTATCCAATTCTTCTACCACTAACATCAAAGATCATTTTTGAAAAATTAAAAGTCCTGTTTGTGGCCAAGAAAATTATAGCAGTTGCTATATTGCTACTAAATTGCTCCCAAGCTATTGTCTTTGGACTTAAACAGTGAAGGATTGTATGAATGAAAAACCTCCACTGAGGAGAAAAGTGTCCCTTTTCTGGAAGGAGATGACTCAGGTGTAGTGATCATTGTAGGCAATAGAGGAAAGTCTATTGATGTGTTTGGGGTGATAAGGATGGTGAAGATGTTATTCTGGAAGGAGATGACTCAGGTGTAGTGATCATTGTAGGCAATAGAGGAAAGTCTACCCTAGAATAACCCTTGGAAACCCTTTTCATGTTGCTAAACAGTTTTTGTGTAAGGGTAGGAGTAGGATAAGTTCTGGTGTGAGGTTGAAGAAGTCTCTTTTGTTTGTTTAAACAGATTTGAAGAAATCTTGGATACATTAAAAACTTGTGTGTGCTATCCAAATTCTTCACCATAGCATCAAAGATCATTTTTGAAAAATTGAAAGTCTTGTTTGTGGCCAAGCAAATTATAGCAGTTGCTATATTGCTACTAAATTGCTCCCAAGCTGTTGTCTTTGGACTTAAACAGTGAAGGATTGTATGAATGAAAAACCTCCACTAAGGAGAAAAGTGTCCCTTTTGAAAAGTAAGTCTAGCAGAATCAGACACATACCCCATAAGAGCAAGTTGCTCAAAAATCTCTGTATTTGGTAAAGAAGTAATACCATCAGAGTCTTCCAACTTGAGGTGTCTTCTTAGAGATGCTTCAGTGATAGTCTTGACTTGTCCATCAATGCTAGCAGTTATTTCCACTTCTCCATCATCAGTTGTTCTAGCAGTAGTTGTTCCCCAAAACTGTTGGATTAAGGAATATATATCTTGGGATTCTCAATAAGGGCATACTGGATTTGACTAGCATTTAGAAAATCCACAATTTGATGAAAGGCTTCACTTCCCTCTGGCTTCTATAAGTAGGCCACCATGTTGTGTTTGTCGCAAAACTCCAAATTTACCATTTTATGAGAGAAAAATACAATTAAAGTTCTGGGATGAGGTCATGGATGAGAGTATGTAAGCTTGGGAAGGTTAATTGAGATAATATAGAGTGCACTTAGGGTTGTGATTACCCGACTAAAGTCATTTAGTTCTTATCTTGAAGAAATCTTACTAATTTATAGGAAGATAATGAATTCTACAATTAGTCAAACATATAGGACTGATCAGGTTGGCGCAAATATCTCACGGCTAGAAATTGTGAAGGAATTCTGTATGGCCTCAAAACAGTACTAACGGTCATCTAGCAGTACTAATTTTAGCCTAACAGTACTAACTTTAAGCCCAACAGTACTAAAACATGTTCATCAGTACTAAGCCAAAGATAATGTCTCAATATTAGACTGTTCAGCAAGAGAAACAAAAACATCTCTTTTTGCTTCTTGATAAACAATGTTGTCTATCTTTCCTCTTCTTAAACCAAAGTTGCTCAACAAGATAGTTTGCCATTGGTTTTCATACTTGCTATTGGAGCCTGATGCAACACATAAAGTGCCTGACCCACCTGTAAACTTTTTCTGGCATGGTAAGGATCTTTTAAATATCCATGGTGGTTGAGTAAAATAAACCTCTTCCTAATTGTTCTTATAAGTATGCATATTCACATCCATTTGATATACCAGATAACCCTATAATAAGCATAGGCTAATATAACAATTACTTATTGGCCTCATTTCTTGCCACAGGAGATAAAGCTTCTTCATTAGCTTCTAATACCTTCTTCTTGTCTGTGATCCTGTGCAACAACCTGCTTTATTCATTATCACAATCCTTTTCATCTTTCTTGTTTTGACGAACCCATTTGTGTTCCAATGGCCTCTTCCATTAGGAAAATTCACAAGTTTCCAAACCTGTTGGAGCTTAAATTGTAGAAGTTCTTCTTGCATTGCTTCTACCCAAGATGAATCAGATAGAGCTTTAGCAATGCTTGTAGGTTCAACCTGTGATAAGAAACAAGCATATAAACAAGTATTCAGGGTATCATGTGTTTTCTATTCATATACAGCACTGAGAAACCCTTATCCAGAAGTAGATTTTGTCATTCTTCTTGTCTGAATAGTGGACTTCACATCACCAATCACATTTTTAATTGGGTGATCTTTATGGATTCTTATATTGGGAGTGGTTGGAACTGTATAGGAATTAGTGATGTTCCCCAAATCAACTTCTGGTTCATCTTCATCACTGAAGAACTCAACATGAGTGGCCTCAAGTGTATGACTAGCTCCTAATTTGAACATGTCTTTAGGGCCATCTGGATCACATGAACCAACAGTATTCACTGATGGATCAAGAGTATTAAGTTTAAAACGACCAGTATTAACTTCAGGACTGGCAGTATTAACATGTTGTCCAGCAGTATTAACTTCCTTAGGACTGCTATCATCTTCAGACTTATCTTTTTCATCACTCTCATTATGTGGACCATCTTCAACCTGCTTTTGATCATCAACAGCAGATTTTGGTTCACCATTACCAACATCCTTGGAAGGTGAATCAAAGTATGAAGCATCTTTCCAAATTGGCATCACAATGCAATCTTGACTGATTTCTTCTTTCTGAGTAGATGTACCTGCATTAAGTTCTCCTTGTGTACCTGCAGATTCATTAGAGATTGTACCTGCAGCTACTGGTACATAGTTCATAGATTGGGTTAGAGAATCAATATCAAACCAAGACTCGAACACAAACAGATCCGTAATAATCGTACACTTACCCTGGGTAGCGCTATAACCGCCATTTTGATGTTGGTGTTTTCACAACGCGTTTATTAAATTAAACCCTCAGATTCTATATTATATATATATTTATAAGATACATTCCTACGCCAAGCTATACCTACAGTAGACTATTGCTTGATATTATTTATTCGCATTACGTGCACAAGCAATAATAATATGTGTATAGTGTTGGATTATCTGCAGATAGCGTTTATCGCTAGTCTCAGGATGTGAGAGTGGTGTAATCGTAGTACTGTCTATACGCGCTATTAAGTTGTAGATAGTGACATTGATATCGTTTTATGTGTGTTTAGTGAGTATGTGTGTTATTAGTGCATGTGTCCGTAATGTGTGTGTGTATGTGTGTGTACTATGTAGAAAGTGCTGTTGAGTGAATTCAGTTGAACACTGTGTGTTATGAGAGCATGTCTTAGATTGGTCGCACATTTATCAATATCTCTGGTGTACAATGATTACTCTAGTTATATAATGTGTATATTTACACTAATGATCTTGAGCATTAGATAAGAGCTATCTGATGGCGAGACTATGTACAGTATATATAGAAGATATTGATCCTCCCGCTCCCGACGTCTAATCAGAGTGATATATATTAGTGTTTTGAATGCGAATTTTAGAGTCGATTGTCTAAACTAAGCCATGATAAATACATAAGCCATACTGAGAGAACAGACCGATATCTCATACGACGCACGCATATGTTATCATCGAGTCAGTAGTATAGATTTTTGAAGATGGGTCTTTTAACGATAGCCCAAAAGGCTTAATCCCCAATAACTAAAAGACCGAAGACATCTCAACCACCAACAAACCACCAACAACCCCGCGGCCTCCCCCCCCCCGCCCCCCGAGCCACCCCGCTCGCCCAGACCCCGCCGCCGCACACCCACCCCCCCCACCACCACCCCATCCCTCCCCCCCTCCCCCCCGGGCTCCCCTCCCGCGCCCCGGCCGAGCGCCCCGCCGGGGCTTAGGTTTTTAAAGAATTAAAATCTTAAAAAACAAGTTTCAAAGAAATTAAATGACAAGGTAAAGGTAAAATGCCTTTATTATAAATAAACTGACAAGTATTTAAATTGCATTAAAAGTTAAATGACAGGTATTGTAAATTGACCTATTTAATTTTTTAAACCTTTTTAAAACCGCAGGCCTTAAAATTCCAAATAACTAATAACTTAACAAGCACCTAATTAAAACTACTCCACTAGCATAACGAGAAATTTCAATTTACAATCATGCGCATTTAACCGACCAAAAATAAATTACACCCTAAGCATGGCAGAAAAAATCAAAAATAACGCAAATTTATATTATGGAAGATAAATATACTATTCTAAGTATTGAAAAGAGATTAGAAAATAGAACCCGATATAAAGAACCGGCTTAAAATGATATAAATCACATAATCTTACAAACTTTAATAAACAAATAAGCTTATCACTTAAAAAGCTTCTACTTCACTAATTAGCAAATAAAGGTGTCAACTTTATCTACTAATTACTTCCATAAAAACTATAAAGATCCAAACTTTTTCTATTTATCAACCTTATAAGACCCATAAGCTCCGACATTTGATGTAGAAGGATAGAATAAGAAATAAGACATGAAAAGTTAAGACAAAATAAGCTAATAAGATGAAAACTTTTTAAGAAAAATAAGCTATTTTGAAAACTAATTTTTGTAAAAATAAAACTAGATTAAATCTATATAAAAAAACTACTTTTGAAATAAAAACTAGAATAAGCTAAAAAGCTATCAAGGCTTTTTCGAATAAAGGATGAAGAATATAAGCTTATAAATAAGCCACTTCTCAAATAAGCTACAAGTACCCTTCGAAATAAGCCCTAGCATAATAAGTTATATGAAAAACTAGTAAACTTTAGAACTTTATGACTAAATAAGCTAAATAATAATTTCTCGAAGATAAAGGTGCTCAATACTTAATGAATAAGTCGAGTAGGAGACTCATGACACCCTTTTTAGCATTCGAATCGAGCTTAATCAAACAATAAGCACTTTTGAAAAAGAAAAGAAAAGAAAAGAGATAAAAAGATGAAATAAGCAAAAGCTTATTTAGATCTATAAGCTTATATTCAATCAAATAAGCTAAAAGAAACAAACTTTATGCTAGAAAATAAGCTAAAAAGACAAGATCTAAAAACAATAAGCTAGAAAAATAAGCAATTGAAAATAAGCTAAAATAAGCTCACTCGAAAAGCTCTAAATCAAAAACAATATAAAATAAGCTAGTCTAAATAAGCTATTAAAGAAGCTTATTAGAATATAAGCTTAAGAGATCGGATCTAAAAATGAGCTATAAGCATGAGCTTATTTGGAAATAAACAAAAGAAGAAAAAGAGTAGAAGAATAAGCATAAAAAGAAAATAAGCATTAAGAAATAATAAATATTTAATAAAAACCAACCTTAAACATCTTCATTAATAAGCTCAAAGTCTTGATTACAATAAGCTAAATAAGCTATAAAAGCTTTTACAATAAGCTAAAAACTATACTACACTACTCTTAAAACTAACCTACACTACTATGAAAAATAAACTAAAAACTAACACACCAAATGAATTCAGCTGCTGTGATTATACAGTCACCAAGTGGGAGGGGTATTTTTGTCCTTTCAGGCCATTCTGACGCGTTATAGCACAAAGATGGGGGTATTTTTGTGTTTTCGCCCCAAACACGTTATCCTTCAGCGTACCTCGTACGCCAGCTTTTGACAGCTGAATCCACTAATAAGAGCATGCCACGTAGCCTTCTAGAAACCTCGTACTCCAATCATCACCTCGAGCCGCTGTCTGAACCTCGTACCTGTAACCTCGGACCTGCAACTAATGATTAATATGCCACGTGGCAGCCTCTGATTGGGCAGCCACCATGATGTGGCACGCCACGTGACAAGTCAACAGCCGGTCAACGCCGATCAACCACCGCTAGACCACCGGTCAACGGTGGTCAACCGTGGCGGTCAACGGCGGCGCACCACCGTTGACAACCGCTGGACCACCGGTCAACGGTGGTTGACCGCCAGTCAACAGGCGGGTTAACGGGTTGGGTCATGGGCCGGGTTGGGTCGTAGGCGGGGTCGGGTCGGGTGACACGTAGCACCACCTGAGTGGGCACGTGTCACGACAAGGAAAATACTCACCCCATGCAAGCCTGGGTTCGAACTCTCAACCTCTCGTGTAGAAACCAATGACTCTAGCCGTTGGGCAAGAGCATGGTTCTAGTTATTATATGCCAATTTTATTATATAACCCTTAATTAATATGGACCAGGTTTATTATTACTAAAG
>BQNB010085826.1:0-28358 GCA_026074375.1 Tanacetum coccineum
TTTTTACAAAATACCGGGTATTAGTACCCGGTTAATTACCGAAAGTCATACGTTAAACTATTAACTATGAGCTATTAATAAATAGATAAATATACTGGGTGACCGAGTCTTTTTCTAACATCTAACAACTATTTTTGCCTTGCCTTTGTCTTTAGCCTGTGGAAGTTATGATGGTTGTGAGGGTGATGTTGTTGTTGTAAATTCACTTGGCTCTTGAACTACAACCCCTCTAGCCTTGGGTCTTGAAACAACACTTGTAGTTGTTGTAGCAGCAGTTGTAACAGTCTTGGGTTTAGCTGCTTTGATTTCTATTAAGGTCTGACTAGAGTCAACTCATCAACAGTTGTTGTTGTAGCATTGGGAGTAGTAACTTCAATAGTATTAACTACCTTTTCAACCTCAACTTCCCGCTCATCTAAAACTCCTGTATCAAACATTAAATTATCATCATTCCTCCCCTGAGCCTCATCAACCAAAGTAAACTCTGTATCAGCATCAAGATCAGCAATTTTCCTCCTCTGTTTGGATGTATCCTCCTAATCACCCAAACCTTCATCTTCAGAGGATTCTATTCTTTTAGTTCTACCAACCTTCCTTAACCTTTTAAGCCCTGGAGTTCTTGACTTATTCCTCCTTTCTAACTTCTTGACCCTCTCCTTTAATTTAGTAATCTCTATAGCTTGAGAGATCTTTGTAGTCTCTAGAGCAAGAACTCTTTGTGATAAGCTGGTACAAAGTTCCATCAATTCATTTAGTTTTAGTCTTTCCTCACCACTGAGTAGTGGATCATTGGAATGTGTAGGTACATGCTCCTCATTGGCAGCCTCATCAGTGATAGGCTCTGTAGGACCACTAAGTTGAGAAACCTCAGTGTCTTTCCTCTGTTTCCTCCTTGGGTGTTTCTTCTGAGACTGTGATGTAGATGGTTGAGAAATAGTGGGTGTGTGTTGAGGATCAGTAGGCATTACTGAACCTTCACCCTCTTCTTGAGCTTGAACCATCGTAGTTTGAAATAGAGGTGTGTCCCTACCAGAAAAGTCTTTTCCCTGCCTTTTCATGTTAGCAAAGACCTTCTTAGTGTGAGAAGGTGTAACATAAATCTTTTTATGTTTGGCCATTCCTTCAACTTTTTTATTCAGGAACACTTGCACAAACCATGGATACATTAGAAATTTAACCCCACCCTCCAACTTCTTCACCATATTATCAAAAATGTACTTGGAAAAGTTGAATTTTTTGTTTATGGCAAGACAAATGATAGCTGAGGCCATAGTGCTACTAAATTCGTTCCAAGCTGTAGTCTTAGCACAAAGGAATTACATAATTGTATGGATAAGAAATTTCCATTGAGGTGAAAAGAAAGCTTTATAGAATGTAAGCTTTTGTGTAAGATTTCCATACCCCATTCTTTCCAGTTCTGCAAAAATGGTAGCATTAGGTAGACATTCAGTACCATTTTCATCAGCAAGTTGAAGATCTTTTCTTACACTTGTCTCAGTGATGATCACCTTCTTCTTATCTACTATGGCTTGAATCTGCACTTCTCCATTAACAGTTTGCACTTTTGCAGTAGTCCAGAATTGCTTAATACATGCAGTATAGATTGTGGGATTAACCGTTAACGCATATTTGATAGGATGTGCGTTCAAAATATCTACAATTTGCTCAAATCCACCACTTTCAGTAGGTTTATCTAAGAATGCGACCATGTTGTGTGAACTAGCGAACTTTAGGGCAGCCATTGATATTGGGTTTTGATGATTAAGAATGAAATTGAGTTAGGGTTTATGATTAGAGGGTATAACAAAGATTGAAATCGATTAAGTGATTGAATGAAACCCTCAATCGAAGTATTTATGAAATCACCCTCAACAACATTAACTTGAACTAGCAGTATTAAGTTAAGCCTAACAGCATTAACTAACCCAATAGTAGCCCAGCAGTAGTAAGTTATGCCTGGCAGCATTAACTTAACTAGCAGTAGTAAGTTTATGCCTAACAGCATTAACTAACACTCGCAGTAGTAAGTGTATGCCTAGCAGCATTAACTTTGAGTCACCAGCATTAACTCTAATTTCGTTCCAAAAAGCATTTCCATCATCAATTTTGATTCTCACAAGCTCTCTTTTTGTTTTTATTCTCACTATATCTCTCAATTCTTTTTCTCACTGAATCACTTTGTCTGTTTTTATGTCATACATCTCTCTTTCTGTTTTTTATTCTCACCAATTCTCTCAATTCTTTTAGCTCACAAAGTTACTCTTTCTATTTTTGTTTCACACATCTCTCTTTCTATTTTTCAGCTCACTATTTCTCTCAATTCTTTTACTCACCAATTCACTCTATCTGTTTTTATTTTCACACATCTCTCTTTCTGTTTTTATGCTCACCAATTTCTCTCTGTCTATTTTTTATTTCTCTCAATTCTTTTTGCTCATAATTCTCTCTGTCTGTTTTTAATTTCCCTCAATTCTCACAGTATTAATTATACTTAACAATATTAAGTATAACTAACAGTATTAACTTAGCAGTATTAAGTATAACTAGCAGCACTAATTATACTTAATAGCAGAAACTTAAAGTTACCAGCACTAACTCAAATTTCCATCTTTAGCAGCTTTTCAATCATCATTTGTGTATAATCCGCTACATATGAACACAATTAGCCTCCCCTTAATCAATACTTCAGAGCTTAAGCATTCCAATACTTGCAATCAGATATTTAAATCTGCTAACATTAAATGCTTTTGTGAGCAAATCTGCAACATTCTGATTTGTGTGAATCTTAATCATCTGAATAAGCTTCTTCACATTGGAATCTCTGATAAAGTGATGCCTTATCTCAATGTGCTTTGTATTTGAGTGAAAAACAGGGTTCTTTACTATGCAAATAGTACTCTCATTATCAATATGAATCTTTGTCTGCTTTGTATTTGACTGAAAACATAATGTCAAGCCTTGAAGAAGTTAGATATATTAATGATCCAATCATGGATCTATACAAATGTTCATCTACATCTTCACCATCTGCATCTTTAAGCAAAGGCTTATGGGTTTCCATGGGTGTGCTTGCTGTCTTGACATCACTAAAGCCAAATTTCTTCAAAATCTCAGTCACATACTTGTCTTGGCTTATAAAAATCCCATCTTCCTTCTGCTTCATTTGCAGTCCTAGGAAGAATGTGATTTCACCCATAGAACTCATTTGAAACTTCTTATGCATTATTTTCTCAAAATCAGTGCATAATGACTTCTTTGTAGAGCCAAAAATGATATCATCTACATATACTTGAACTAACAGAATATCACCTTTGTCTTTTCTGATAAATAAAGTCTCGTCTATCTTTCCTCTTTGAAACCCATTATCCAACAAATAAGTTGACAAGGTTTCATACCAAGCTCTAGGAGCTTGATGCAAACCATATAGAGCCTTTTCTACCTTGTAAACTCTGTCAGGGAAGTCTGGATCTTCAAATCCTGGTGGTTGACAAACATAGACTTCCTCTTCAATCTTTCCATACAGAAAAGCACTCTTGACATCTATCTGATACACCACAAAGTCTTTAAATGAGTCATAGGCTAAGAATAGCCTAATTACTTCAATTCTAGCTACAGGAGCAAAAACCTCATCATAATCAATTCCTTCCTCTTGTGTGTATCCTTATGCAACCAATCTTGCTTTATTTTTAATCACAATGCCTCTTTTATCTTTCTTGTTTCTGTATACCCATTTAGTACCAATGGCACTTTTTCTATTAGGTAAATCCACCAAGGTCCAAACCTGATGTAACTTGAACTGTAGAAGCTCCTCTTGCATAGCTTCTATCCAGCTTGGATCTTTTAATGCTTGAATTACCTACTTGGGCTCTTCTTGTGATAAGAAACATGCAAATAGGCAATTCTGAAAGTCTTTATGGTTAATCCTCTGCTGCATTGAACTAAACATAGCTTGTTCAGTCACACTCTTTGTCATCCTTCTGGTTTGAGGTACTGAATATATGTCGCCAATGATTTGTTCAACAAGATGATCCTTATGAATTCTGGTAGTTGGAATAGGACTGACAGGGATATGTATATCCAAATTGTTTATGTCAGCCTCTACACCAACATCTTCATCATCATCTAAATAAACAATATCTTTCAATTCATGCATATTTGGATCATTTGGAAGTTCAATGCTTGTTTTTGGATCAACAACATTAACTTCTAAGCCAGCAGCATTAACAGTTGAACTAACAGCATTAACATTGTTAGTGTTGTTTCCATCACTAGCAGTATTAATTGTAACACCCTCAAATTTACAACACAGCGGAACTCAACATTGGGGTGCTACTTCATAGTACAAGCTCACGATTCATGGTAAACGACATTCAATTTTTATTAAAAAGATCAGAGTTACAAGGTCCCAATAACTTTATAAAAACTCATTTCAAAATAATCCACAACATGTTCAAGTTTCTTTAAAAGACAACATTTTATCATATGTGCAAAGTTCACCAAGTCCACGTCCTTCGATATCCGCATTCCATCCCATCCAAGCTAGCAAGCATATACCTGAGATAAACATGCTAAAAAGTCAACGAAAACGTTGAGTGAATTCATAGAGTTTATAAACAATCATTTTGAACACAAGCATAGCAAAACATTTAGTTCATAGAACAATCACAACGATGCTAGAGCCACGAACCGAACCTTAACCATGTGCCCAACCTGGAGTGATAGTGCTACACACTCCCAATACTAAATACAATATGTCCCCGTATGCCCTCGCAAGGAACACACGCCAGACAGGTCGTTAGGCCAAAATAGATCTATTATTATTGCATCAGCGTTCACCGGTTAGCGGTGATTGACGGTTCATGAAGGAAGGGCCACAACATAACACTCATAGCAACGTTCACATAATAAAATCACCTGTGTTCGATTTTCTAAAACAAGCATGTATCTCCCTCGCGGGTTTTTAAAGTATAAAAAGGATTTAAATGCGAGGCTATGAACTCACCTTGCTCGTAGGCAATAATCGAATAATCTAATAACCACGTAGCGTCAATGAATAACTTGTCGCATCCGCGAAGTTGCAATTAATCTTAACGGTTATGACCCACCAGTTTAGGATGTTGTATATGGGTTTTCCGATGGATGATTACATCAATGTGACATGTTGATAATGGATTTGGGTTTTTAAGTTGTATGAGTTTGGTGGTTGGTTAAATAAGATTAATCGAAAAAGTAAAAAAAAAGTATGTAATATATTCCTTATATATCACATAGGAAAATGAACAATTATATAGTTCATATGTTGAATTATATAATAAAGACAAACATTCAAAAGATAAATGCAAAACATGCAATATATTAAGTATATATTACATATGAAGGACAAAAAAATATATAATACGTGCGGGCATTATACAAGAATATGTAAATAGACGAAGTCGAAGAACGAGTTAAAGTATGTTGTACAAATACTTATTATATCACTCGTGAAAATAAGACAAGAATATAAAGCGCGGCATATATGTTGTATAAGAAAAGTATTATATAAGCGACGTGAGAAAATAATTAAAACAACATAATTCGACACGTGTTCGAGAGTCACCAAATGAAATAAATAAAAAGTTATTGCTTAAAAGTAAATACACGTTTTAAAGTCTTGAATGACATTTTAAAATTTTAACAATAGTCATTATTGTCCTTTAGTCGGGACTTATAAAATAATACTTTAATATTTAGTATTTCGTTTTCTTGACGGGTTTTAGTTAAAATACTTATCTCGGTGTAAAAATATAGTTTTCGATCATTACTCGTGTTATTGTATAATTACAATTTAATAGAATATAAAGAATATATACTTTGTTCTTTTATTGGATTTTAATATAGTAAAAGTTCTAAACGAAAAATACTAAGTATATAAGTTTTTATAAATTTCGGCATGACCTTGCCATTTGTACAACGTTTCCATGTATCTTAAAATACAATATTTCATATTTTTCATCAATCAATATCACAATATTTTTGCCTCTCATGATTAACACTTTGTCAAATTTACATAAATATTAAGTATAAGTTAAACCAAACGCTCCCTTATTAGGGACCGCTGTCCTAAACGCACCCTTAGGGGCTGCTGAATAGTAAAACAAACGCCCCCTTATGGGCTGTCCTAAACCAAACACCCCCGTTTGGCAGTTTTAAACACAAATCCAAACGCCCCTGCTTGGCAGTTTTAAACACAAATCCAAACGCCCCTGCTGGGCTATAAAACGAAGAAACAAACACCCCGTCGAGGCTGTTTTTATGCAAAAACAAACACCCCTTTTCGGGCGTGTTTTTTGGTTGGATAACGAAAACAATAACACAAAATAACCGAGAACAAAAAGAATATAATATGACCACAAGCCCGACACCACGAGGGTGTGGCTGTGGTGATACCAAAACAAACCGAACACCACCTACGGTGGTGTGTTCGGTGACAATCAAACACCCAAAAAAAAGACATAAATAAATCTGAACCAAACCACACTTAATTTATTATTACTTTTTATTTTTATAAAAGATGTAACCATCCAATAATCAGAAGATAAGGGGTGAAGATGGTGGTGGTTTGGCAGCGGCTGTGCCACGAAGATGGTAGAGGTGGCGCGCCGGCTGTTAAGGTTACGATGGTGTCAGAGTTGTAGATGTGGTGGTGCCGTGGTGATGTTGATGGCGGCAGATGTTGGTGATGAAGGAGATGGCGATGAAGGTGGTGTTGCATGTCATCGGTTGATGTTATTGGTGGTGTGGTGGGTTGGCGGAAAACTTTTCCGGCGGCGGCGGCTGGCCGGCGGTTGGAGAGAGAGGGGAGAGGGTTTTTGAGTTGTGTGTGTTTTGAATTTGTTATAAATGAAAATTTTAGTTAGAATTTTATATATATATAAAAGTTTTAAATGTAAATGAAAAGTGTATAATAGTCTAGGGTAGGTTTTAGAAATATTTTCTAGGGGCTGAAATTGTAATATTTTGGGATATTTTTGTAGAATATTGGTTCGGGTCTCGTTTGGTCGAGTTAACGGATGATTTAAAAGACGAGACTTGCGCCATTGTTTTTCAAATACTTTTTCCACCGAAAATGAGTATTTACTCGACTATATTTCGTGAATATTTTGTAATGTTCATTTAAAATGTTTATTATTTCTTGAGTAATAGTTTTAGACTTTATCCGAGAAAATAAATCTTAATTTAAATGTTTGCGTTTTCAACCAACGCTTTTAAATGAAATGTAAGATAATTTATTAAATATTTTTATTAAATAAATTTCGATAAATAAATAAAATTTCATTAGTCTCGTGTCGGTACGCGTTGTTGTCACTTTCGAGCCAACTAAGTTTCAAATAAAATAAAATAAAAATTATGAGGATTATGTACCAATAATTATGATTTATTTTTAAAATAAATTTTTGGAAAATTATCGGTTACGCGATTTTTTTTTTTTTTTTTTTTTTGACGATAAAAGGTCAAACGGTCAAAAGTCAAGTCAAACTCGAAAAGAAAAAGGGTAACATAGGTATTTAAAGTTCCGAAAATTAACGGTTGTCACATTCTCTCCTCCTTTAGGAAGCGACGTCCCGACGCTTAATCACTTTATTCGTCCCAAATTCACTTGAAATTGGTGAAAGACGACATTCTCGAACGGATTAACATGCTCTCACGTTATGGTCACACGACCTCGGCGCATTAGGGAGCTTTTCGAAGCGAAAACAATTTTAAAAATCATTGGTGATCACACCAATCAAATCAAATCACATATCGACCAACGGGTCTCGCTAAAAGAGATCGCGTCATTATAAGAATCGTCTGGAGTGAACATAACTCCATCGAAGGCGTTACAACATTATTCAAAACAATGCGCTTATCATTAAGCGTATATAATCACATAATTGCATGCTCGCTAACCGACAAGCCATGCAAATTAAAGGAAATCGCACTTATGCGGAAATCACCTAGAGTATACATAACTCTATCGAAAGCACTACGGCATTAATCGAATCAAGGTACTTATCATTAAGCACATATAATCATATAACGACATGCTTGCTAAAAAGCCAGACCATGCCAATCATCAGTTCAGTCACTTTATCTCATGCTTGCTAAATAGCCAAACATGATAACAACAATCTTCAACTTAAATCGGCTAATCTAGCCAAAGAAAAGTTTTTAAAGTTATAGGATGGTTCACGAGTCCTGAAAGCCATGGGATGCATATCAAAATATGATTTTTATCATCGAGGGTTCTCACACCGAAAAATTCAAACCCCAAAGAGATTACATGTGATCACAAACGGATTCCATCCCCAAAAGAGATTACAAGTGATCACAAACTGATTCATACCCAAAAGAGATACTGGGTGAATCACAAATGGTTCATACCCAAAAAGAGATACAGGTGAACACAAACGGATCCAAACCAAAGGTGGGGGGGGGGGGGAGAGATACGGGTGATCACAAGACGGATCCATACCCAAAAGAGATTATAGGGTGATCACAAACGGGATTCATACCCGAAAAGAATTACATGGGTGATCACAAACGGAATCCAACACCAAAAGAGATTACAGGGTGATCACAAACGGATCCATACCCAAAAGAGATTACAGGGTGATCACAAACGGATTCATACCCAAAAGAGATTACAGGGTGATCACAAACGGATTCATACCCAAAAGAGATTACAGGGTGATCACAAACGGATTCATACCCAAAAGAGATTACAGGGTGATCACAAACGGATTCATACCCAAAAGAGATTACAGGGTGATCACAAACGGATTCATACCCAAAAGAGATTACAGGTGATCACAAACTGACCCATACCCAAAAAGAGATTACAGGGTGATCAGCAAAGGATCCAATACCAAAAGAGATTACAGGGTGATCACAAACAGATTCATACCCAAAAGAGATCACAGGGTGATCACAAACGGATTCATACCCCAAAAGAGATTATCAGGGTGATCACAAATGATCCATACCCAAAAGATATTACAGGATGATCACAAACGGATTCATACCCAAAAGAGATTATAGGGTGATCACAAACAGATTCATACCCAAAAGAGATTACAAGGTGATCATAAATGAATTCATACCTAAAAGAGATTACAGGGTGATCATAAATGGATTCATACCCAAAAGAGATTACAGTGATCATAAACGATCCATACCCAAAGAGATTACAGGGAGTGATCACAAACGGATCCATACCCAAAAGAGATTACAGGGTGATCATCAAACAAACGAGATTCATACCCCAAAATAGGAATACGGTTGATCACAAACCGGATCATACCCAAAAGAGATTACAGGGTGATCACAACGGATTCATACCCAAAAGAGATTACAGTATATATGAAATCAGGGTGCTCACGGCTTTTACTGCCATGGATCCATACCAATAAAAGGTCAAGTTTGCTCACATAACAAACTCAGTGCATTCTTTCACGGTGCCCCAAGCACATCGTCACCGTCTTGGCTTGCAAACGGGGGGGGACCGGCGGATTTCGACTCGCACACACAATCGCGACCGCTCCACACCCCACTGTCGTCTCACCCGTGTCTTTACAACAGCGTCAAGGTACCCTTGTCCATGGCTTTTCAACGGGGGCTAAAATCAGGGTACCTCGTTAACCCACGATCGGACGTCCATTTCACAATGCGCCTCGAGCTCGTCCAACGTACTGACTACTCGTACTAAAACACATATCACATAAACATATCGCTAGCACAAATTTGCCACTAAATTTTTTTCAACTATGGCTATCCGCCGTTGACCATCGATGATCAAAACGGATCAAGTCAAGCACAAGGATTCCTCA
The DNA here is from genome assembly GCA_026074375.1 of Tanacetum coccineum. Taxonomy (NCBI): domain Eukaryota; kingdom Viridiplantae; phylum Streptophyta; class Magnoliopsida; order Asterales; family Asteraceae; genus Tanacetum; species Tanacetum coccineum. Next base: position 9,852 of record BQNB010085826.1, read on the forward strand.
ACTGAATAAACGGAGACGGCAAACGGGATTGTCTTTTATCTACCGCCACAAAGTCGGCAAACTCCAACTGTCCATCGCGTACCGTTTTATTCCCTACGGAAAATGATGACGGATGACATCATTATCGTTCGGTAGGATCCGACCATTGTGCTTGGCTCTCGCGCCGAAGGCTCTCCTTTTGAGCCATCCTTGTGTGACTCTACGTTGGTATTCGAGTCATCACTCTACGTTGGTATCCGAGTTCACAAGGCAGAACAGGAACAAATCAAACACCTCGAATTCACAACTCGAGCTTGTGTAGGCTTCGTTCGTAACATTAGATGACCGAACACATTCTCGGGGGTAGAAGTTTTCTTCATGATTACGGCTTATTCAACGGAATGATTCACCAGTTTGAATGTAGAGGAAACTATAACTCTACGACGTCGTTGACATATAGGAAAACAATGAAAGAAAGATAATGTAGAACATTGATGTAGAGAAGTCTTTTCATTGGTTCTGTATTACATTGAATTCGGCTTTCATCCACTTCGGCAGCTTCTGATCCTCGATTAGATTCCTTCTCCAGTGTCAGTATCAGGACTCTGTCTTTCATCGCAACACAAAGGAAAATTTAGATGGTATTCACACGTTACACATGACATACAAAGGTTTTTTTTTTTTTTTTTCCGGAATTATTCGGTCAAGGTGATTTTCTAAGTCAGCACCAACCGAAAGAAAAGGTTTCAAGGAACGCAAGAGAATTCAAACTTGTTCATACGGAATCAAATCGAATAGGATTACTTGCATATTGATCCACCGTTTGGAAGTGTTCTCACCCAAACATTTATCCAAAACCACTAGTTTAAAGGCGACGATGAGTCTGACACGGCGTAGCTCTTCCTGAATTATGCATAGTTAGCTAGGCTATGCATAATTGAGGACCAAGCGACATCACATCCGACATAGCGTGGCTCTTTCCTGAATTATGCATAGTTAGCTAGGCTATGCATAACTGAGGACCGAGCGACGACACAATCGTCCGACACACTATATTTGATTAGAAAGTTTTCGACCTATCCTTTAAAATAAGTAAATTATTTGACATAAAATGGGAAAATATTTTTACCTTCGTTCTGAGAAACACATTTTTGCTTTGTTTTCTTATGAAAATCGACGCAATTTGGTATTTAGTTTGATAAAACATTTTATATATTATTGTATATTTTTGGAATAAATTGTTCATAAAAAGATATTAAGGTGGTTGAGATTTAAGGATCGTAGCAAGTACAAGAAGATGTGAATTAAGGATCAATGCAATCGAATGAGAAAAATGGACGATGTATTCGATAACTGGAATTGTCCACACTAGGAGTCGGATTGCTTCTCTCTAAAACAGTGAGGCGTCTATTCAACGTGCTCGACCACGACCTATAGTAGTGTCGCGTAAATAGAGAAGTAATAATGTATGATCGAACGATACGTACTTCGTAACCTTAGATATATATCTTATATGTCCTTGATAAAAATAATATAAGTATGCATGCGATGAAAATTCCACTTGCGCGTTCTAATTAATATCCCTTAACTTATTGTAAAAAGCGACTATTTTAAGAAAGTTACTATTTTTAATAGGCCCGGTTATCGGATTACCGTAATCGATATAATTATTAGATTTAAAGTCTCGACACTCGTGTCATATCTTGTTAACATCCATTTCTTATATACCATAAACATATATAGTAAGAATAATGAGAGTTTATCATTTTTATAATTTTCCAACAATATTCAGATTAGCACAATTGACTTTTAAAATCAACGTTTGACTTTTTAATAAGTCTTTATGTATGTTTTTCTCAAAACTGCCCCGTTATATTCCATTTTCATGACTCGGACTCTTAAGAGATTTCATGTAAAACATTGTTTCGAACAACTTTTTAGTTTTAGTCGAGATTTGAATCTCGACAGAAAATGACCAAAATGCTCTTACAAAATTCTGCTGAAACTTATTTAATATTTAAGGAAATGTAGAAATTTGACTTTCAGTTTTGACCCCCTATCAAGCGATTTAAAAATTTACGAGCCTCGCGGCAAAGTAAAATGACATTCCGAACAACTTTCGTGTTTTGCCGGAAGGCTAAAACTGTTTCGAAAGTGCTCGAATCGCTCTTTAAAATTAATGTCACTTTAGTTTAATTATTTTCAATGTTGTAATTTTCCACTTAAAGTGTAAATCCGATTTTTGTTTTCAGTTATCTTTCGTTACAATAGTTAGAGCTTCATTTTAGTATCAAAACGTTTGCAAAATAAAACTTTGATCTTATTTTTAAATAAATATAAGCTTTTACAAAATATCGGGCCTTGAAATTACAGTTAAATTTTCTGCTCAAAGCCGCGTGTACGAAATGCGCCAAAGTTTATTTTGATCAAAAAATCAATTCATAATCAGTTTAAACTTACTTAGACACGATATTTGAAAGATCGTTTAGTTTTTCTCAATAGTACTTTTTAATCTAATCTACGACAAGTGTTTCTCGACGGATTTCATCAAAAAAAAAAAAAAAGCCTTTGTGAATAAAATTAAATCGCGGAAAGACAAAGATCATACTAGTGAAAGCATTTACACACCATGATATACCAACAAGATCGAAGAGAAATAGTTTCGCCTTGTCCTTTGTTTCTTAGCTATTTGAGTCCTTAATCGGCGGCTCGAAACAACAACCAAAATCAACAAAGCCTTAAATCTATATAACTTGCAACGTAAATGTTATATATTGCACATAACTAAATTTATCAAATCATATCATAACGGTGACCCCATTACATAATAACAATAGTACAACTCGAATGTACGCGTGTAGCGATGATCGAAAGGCATATATATACATAGCGGTTCGACGTAGAACGGATATCGTGTATATATATACACATACATATATAATTACTTTTTATACCGCACGCTTGGTATAAAGTATACAAACAAGGGCTTATCAACAAGCACATAAGGATATGGAAGGATTGGTGCGCCGAATTATCGTGATATCGGTGAACGACTCGTGAAAATTTCCAAAACAGTCATAGTCCAGGTTATGAAAAACGACCTAGTTCGCTATGAACTGTGGCTCTGATACCAATCTTGTGACACCACCCAATTTTTACAACGCAACGGATTACAAATATTGGGGTGCTACCTCATAATATAATTCACAGTCACGGTAAACACATTAAATTTTTATTAAAAAGATCAGAGTATACAAGGTCCAATAACTTTAATAAAAACTCATTTTAAAATAATCCACACGATGGTTTCATTTCTTTAAAAGTAAACACTTATCATATGTGCAAATTTCACCAGTCCATGTCCTTCGATATCTCATTCCATCCAGTCCAAGCAATCGCAAATACCTGAGATAAACAAGCTAAAATTCAACGAAAACGATGAGTGAATTCATAAAGTTTATAAATAACCATTTTGAACACAACATAACAAACATTTAGTTCATGAGAAACAATCACAACGCTGCTAGAGCCACGACCGAACCTTAAACCATGTGCCCAACCTGGAGTGATAGTGCTACACACTCCCAATACTAAATACAATATGTCCCCGTATGCCCTCGCAAGGAACACACGCCAGACAGGTCGTTAGGCCAAAATAGATCTATTGTTATTGCATCAGCGTTCACCGGTTAGCGGTGATTGACGGTTCATGAAGGAAGGGCCACAACAATACACTCATAGCAACGTTCACATAATAAAATCACCTGTGTTCGATTTTCTAAAACAAGCATGTATCTCCCTCGCGGGTTTTAAAAATATAAAAGATTTAAATGCGAGGCTATGAACTCACCTTGCTCGTAGGCAATAATCGAATAATCTAATAACCACGTAGCGTCGATGAATAACTTGTCGCATCCGCAAAGTTGTAATTAATCTTAACGGTTATGACCCACCAGTTTAGGATGTTGTATATGGGTTTTCCGATGGATGATTACATCAATGTGACATGTTGATAATGGATTTGGGTTTTTAAGTTGTATGAGTTTGGTGGTTGGTTAAATAAGATAAATCGAAAAAGTAAAAACAAAGTATGTAATATATACATATTCATAATATATATCTCATATGAAAAATAAGACAAGTATATAAAGCGCGGCGTGTATTTTATATAAGAAAAATATAATATAAGGAACGTGAGAAAAATATAATTAAACATAATTTGACACGCATTCAGAAGTCGCCAAATGAAATAAATAAAAGTTATTACTTAAAAGTAAATACACGTTTTAAAGTCTTGAATGACATTTTAAAAGTTTTAACAATAGTTATTATTGTCCTTTAGTCGGGACTTATAAAATAATACTTTAATATTTAGTATTTCGTTTTCTTGACGGGTTTTAGTTAAAATAGTTATCTCGTTGTAAAAATATAGTTTTCGATCATTACTCGTGTTATTGTATAATTACAATTTAATAGAATATAAAGAATATATACTTTGTTCTTTTATCGGATTTTAATATAGTAAAAGTTCTAAACGAAAAATACTAAGTATATAAGTTTTTATAAATTTCGGCATGACCTTGCCATTTGTACAACGTTTCCATGTATCTTAAAATACAATATTTCATATTTTTCATCAATCAATATCACAATATTTTCGCCTCTCGTGATTAACCCTTTGTCAAATTTACATAAATGTTAAGTATAAGTTAAACCAAACGCTCCCTTATTAGGGACCGCTATCCCAAACGCAACCTTAGGGGCTGCTGAACAGCAAAACAAACGCCCCCTTATGGGATGTCCTAAACCAAACACCCCCGTTAGGGTTGTTAAATGCAAATCCAAACGCCCCTGTTTGGCAGTTTTAAACACAAATCCAAACGCCCCTGCTGGGCTATAAAACGCAGAAACAAACACCCCGTCAGGGCTGTTTTTATGAAGAAACAAACACCCCTTTCCGGGCGTGTTTTTCAAAAAGATTTTTGTCATTGTAGGGTGTTCACACGCGGATCCATACCCAAAAGAGATTTTTTTAATATCACGGGGTGCTCATGGGCTTTATAGCCATGCACAAGCCTGACACCTTAAAGGTGCGGCTGTGGTGGTATTTAACCAAACCGAATACCCCTTACGCGCGTGTAACCAACTGAAACAAAAGAACAATAAAACTAGATTAATCAAGAATGGAACAAATTAAAACAACTACAATCACACGAGATATTCTTAGATTTAAAAAAATTATTTAACCAATCCAAACTCGGGTTTTAAAAGGTGATATGTGGTGAGTTGGTACGCTGCGTGACTGCCAGCGGCATGTGACAGTGTGCGTGGGATGGTGTTCGACCGTAACAATGATGAAGGTGGTGGTGCATGGCAATGATGACGAGTGGAATTGGGAGAGAAAGGAGGAGCTGCAAGTGGGGTGGCCAATATGACTTGTAAAGGTGTGGACGGCCTAGTCGTATGGAGACAGAGAGATGGCGTCGGCTGTGGGAACAACCATGGTGGCGATGGTGGTGGATGCATGGTGGCAGCGGCGATCGGAGATGAATCAGAAAAGGGTGTTAGTTGGTGGGATGGTGCCGACGTGATGGGGACAACGGTGGAGAGGGAGTAGTGAGGGTGGCAGTGTGGTGGTGGCAAGCGACCTCGCCGGAAAAGTTTCTGGTGGCCGGAAAACACCATGGAGGCGCCGGATAATTTTACTAGAGAGATTTGTGTGTTGTTTTTTTATATAAAAATAGATTTTGCCAACACCTAATTCTTAACATATATACATGGCTAAAATTATATAAAATCAAGTGACAGATGTAGTGATAGTTTTCTAGGGTTGATTGCTGTAAAACTATTATCACAAAGGTACAATGGACCTAAAGTGTAATTTCGTTAAATAACTGATCGGACTCGTGATTGGGCTAGTAACCGGATGATTTAAAACACAAACTTGCCCCTATTGTTTCTTTTCAAATTAAATTTTTACAATCGGTGAAAATAAAGTTATTTTACTTGGCCATTTTTTCACAAATGTTTTAAAATGATCATTTAAAAATATTTGTTTTTAATTTATTTGAAAATTCTCGGGCCATTCACGGGTACTATGGTTGCCAGTGAGAATAACTTTAATTTGAAATATTTCCCTGTTTTAATAACGTTTAACGAAATAAAATGTAACATATTTTTATTAAACATTTTATTAAATAAATGGCCCTGAATAAAAATTTTTGTTAAAAAAAAATAAAAAAAAAAAAAAATTAATATTAAAAAATTATTTTTGTAAAAATTATTAATTAAATATATTATAATTATTTACGCGTTGGTACATGTTGTTCTCGTTTAGCCAAATAAATTTGAAAAATATTTTTTTTTTATAAATGAGAATTATGCAGTAATAATTATGATTTATTATTAAAATAAGTCCCTGAAAAATTATTTAGTTACGACGGCGGTAATTGTTTTTAATACGTATAAAAGGTCAAACGGTCAAAGTCAATTCAAACCGAAAAGTCAAAAAAGGGTAAAATAGTTATTTTAAATATTCTAGAATTAACGGAGTTGTCACACCAAATAATTGTTACATGATTATAAATAAAAACTAAACAACTACGGTTAATGAACATACCTGAACCTTTATTATTGAACACTAAATCACCAACTTGTTCTTGATTAAAAAGATCTTTTTTTTCTTCTGCTTGAGGGTTTCGGCCGATCACAAGGGAAGAGCGAGAGGAAAGTGATTTAGGGTTTTATTGGTTTTGTATTTATACGAATAGAATCCTAATTATAGTCAAACATTGTTTCCTTTTTTTTCTTTTCTTTAAAACCGGTCGAACACCCCCTTTATTTATATATATATTTTTTTATTTAATTATTAATTTACTTATTATCTTTATTACCTTAAGTTTTCATAAAAACCTAAGCTAATTTGTGTAAACCTTTCTACATAAACGCGACTTACGAACTTTCTAAAAATAACTTTTTATTTCACAATTTACTTTTTATATTTAGAAAGTCTTATATAAATATCCAAATTTCACTCACTTCACTTATTTCCAACTTGATACGTTCCCCATAAAGGCTTAACACAAAATCATCTAACTATTGACGTAGCATTACACGCAATACGCCATTCCTTTCCATTATCACTATACATGAACAATTAGAATACTCATCTCCAAATATAAACGCACTCAAAATGAGATGATCATACACCTCAAAATGACATAATGCACATATTCAAATCACTTAGCACACATATATAACACATAACATACAAGAAATAACACAATACGAACACTTAGCCATTTCTAAAGGTATCACTAACCTGATTAAATCACGGGTATAACAGTATCTCCTCCTTGAGGAAATCTCATCCCGAGATTAACTAGCAGGCTTAACAACTCAGTTCATGAACAACTATGGATACTTAATCCTCATCTGATCTTCGTGTTCCCAAGTAAACTCAGGACCACGTTTTGAATTCCATCTAACTTTTACAGGCGCTATCTTCCTACGTTTTAACTTCCTAATTTCTCGATCCATAATCTTTACAGGTTCCTTGAAAAAACGAAGTGTCTTGTCGACCTTGATCTCATCTAATGGCACATGCAAATTAGCATCCGCCAGACACTTCTTCAGGTTTGACACATGAAAGGTGTCATGCACACTACTCAATTCCTCAAGTAACCTCAACCTATAAGCTATCGGGTCAATCCTTTCAAGGATCTCAAATGGTCCTACATATTTCGGTGCTAACTTACCCTTCTTTCCAAAACGCACTACGACTAAACTACGCCACATTCAAGGCGACACCTTTAATAATACCCTATCACCTACCTCAAACTTTAATGGTTTAAAACGTTCTCTTTATATTTAAACCGCATAGCTCTTTTGACGATCTCTCACCGCTTTAAGCTTTTCATTTATTAATACCACCTTATTTGTCATCTCTAGTACTAACTCAGGTCCAATCAAACTACTCTCTCTCCAATCTCTGCCCATAGAACAGGCGACCTACATTTTCCTTCCTATCCAAAGCTAAAACGAGAGCACATACGAGATGCTCAGCTTGAATAACTACCGGGACCAAAATTGATAACACATTCCCTCATTATATCTTCCAATGTCTAAATCATACATTTACTTTTGTCATCCGCTTGAGGATGCTAAGCAGCACTCAAATCCAATCGCGTCTCTAACAATTCTGCAAACCGTATAGCAAAACCGCACGAGGTAAATCATCCATCTCAATCTAGTTAAAATCGTCACCCACAGAATTCCATTCCATGCTATTATCTCATCAAATATAAAACCTTGTTGCCAACTTCACACATCTTGAAATCTTCTGTATTGCTAGAATATGAGCAACTTGGTCAGTCTATATCCGACTCATCACCCAAATCACATCATACTCACTACTTGACCTTGGAAATTTTAGTGATAAAACCTCCTTGGTGATTCAATCTCATTATACCACTCAAGTACTCAGGTCAGTTTGCAGCAAGCCAAAAGTCCTTGACATAGCAGCCTTTCACCTCTTAAAACAAATCTGACAATTAGCTAACATGGGTAGCTAAACCTTTTTCTACAACACGTGGCAACCAATACATGTCTCCAGGTTAAAAGTGTCCGTCTTATCCGAGACGTCTTGATTTCACTCTCTTCCTTACTAACTCGAAAAAACAGCATCACACACTACATTCCGCTTTTATCGGAGTTAATCACCCAATCATTCCCCCCTCCATCAAGCCCCTGAAAAAGCACTTCTTGACTAAACCTCCACTCATAAATCTGATTCTCTCTCCACCCTCATTAGTGAAGTAAGGGTTGTCAACAATCTAAAAAAATTCATGATGAACGTCGAAAGTAACATGCCAATCCCTAAGAAATATCATCTAATTCTCACGAGCCTCACTCTTACCACGAAATCTACGTGAATTCGTTATGGTTGACCACGTGACCAAGAAAATGCACTTCTTCTAACCAAAACTAACCATTAGAAAACTTGCATACACCATTCTCCTTCCCGTTAGTGACACCAACACTAACTTCAAATGAAACTTCAGTGTTCCACCTTCGACTTTTGAGTAGGCCAGAATGACATCAATAATACGAAAGACAACCTCAACCTTAGTACGGTTTGCAAACCCGGTTCATTAAGTCCATGAAAACCGCTGGTGCATTGGTTAACCCAAAAGGCATAACCATAGACTCAAAATGTCTGTATCTTGTTCGAAATAGTTAGGGAAGTATGGGGTTTAACAATCTTAGAAAAGTTTGCGATGAAACGTAGGTAAGTAACCTGCCAATCCTAAGAATAATCATATTTCGGATGGTGTCGTAGGTACTTCCCAATTCTTCACTGCCTCACACTAGTAACCTTAGCATACAACTTCTCCTTCCTCAGTAATTCCAACACTAACTTCAAATGAACTCCATGCTCCTCTTCTTAACAAACGACACTGGTGCTCCTTACGGAAAATGACTAGGTCGTATGAAACCCTTGTCTTGCAACTCTCGAAGTTGCTCAGACAATTCTTGCATTTCCAAGGGTGCTAGACGATATGGAGACTTCGCAACTGACGTCGCTCCATGAACCAAATCTATGCGGAACTCCACTTGTCGTCGTGGTGGTCATCGACAAGTCTTCCGGAAACACGTCAATAAAATCTCGTACGACGGAAATATCACTCAATTTCGATTCACCTACCTTAGTGTTCATTAAGGTTTTCACGACTCCTTGAGTACGTTCACCATGAACCCGAAGTATCTCATCACCTTCCAACGGTATCCTAACCACCTTCTCATGACATACTATCCCAAACTTCCTCTTGGACAACCGGTCCATTCCCACAAGCACATCAAAGCTTCCACGACTCAATGGTATCAACGAACTCCAAGGGTTACGAACAATCGAATAGGATAGCAAACGAATATCGAGTCAAAGGCTAGAATGCATATAGGAGATTCCACATATGCAAATAGACGTGGATCAAATGACATAAGAATCATTTGAAAGAAAGGATACGTATATGCACCGAGTGAAAACGCAACGAAAGAAAATCAACAAGCGTACCACAACAAATGAACACATAAAAAAATCAATACTAAAGACGGAAATTCTTATACCAATTATCGACTTTACTCGAAAGACCAAATTAAATAATGTTTTTATAAAAATCGATTTAAATTAAGAAAGTCACTTTAAGTAAAAAAAATCATTTTAAATAATAATGAAATTGTCTTAAATGTAATCTTTGAAAAATTCATTCTGGTTGTCATAAAAATCTAGAGATGGTTATCTAATGGTATATCGTACCTTACCACTATGAATCACTTTAAACCTGCTTTTTATAATTAAAAAAAATCTATTTTACAAAGATCCTTTTATACACAGTTTTCTCCAAACACCAACACAATACTTCCAAAGGGTTTTATAATTAGACATCAATTATAAAATATGTTACTCAAACAAAGGACACCATAATACCAAAAGGGATCGTAAAACACCGTACAGACTCTAACACAATTCTATTGTTTGAAAATGAAAGAAAATACCAGGAAACATATACTCAAAATAAAATCAAACAAACTCGTACAGAAAAAACTCATGCAAGACGTTATGTACCCAAAAGAAAACGTAAGGTCTTATCCAAAATAACGATCAACAAAACAAACCTAAAAGCATCGATACTAACACATCACTAACGGGTTACGAAAACCAAGGGATATACAACCAAAGGAGTAATGATTCACACTAATATGTTAGGAACAATTAGTGCTTAAAAGAAACGTTTAATACTCATACGAGTAATCAATGCAACGAAAGAACTAACGAAACGCGCCTATAATCGAAAGAGCAGATTCCGAACAACCAATATACATCGAGACGTCGAATAGGAAAAATCCGGTATCCTTACTAAGAAAGTACGATGAAAGGATGCTAAGCTTAGACTTAAGAAATCCGAACAAAAAACCGAGCAAACGAGCAACCTTTATAATAGCAATACTAGGTATCCACAAATACTATATAGAAGGGAAACTTACTACCTCTACAACTCAACTTAACATATCCTCCAATTAGGGTAAGAGAATAATTCTCTACCCATACCACCATCCTTATCATGATCACACATATCAATAAAAAAACATATTACACTACCACCTTACAACCAAACACAAATAAATGCAATCATGGTCACAAGTCTACATGTGTGATGCCTTTATAATTATGTTGTCCACCATAATTATTAGTGCCTCCTTTTACACGTGTACTCACTTCCAATATTACCCATATCAATCATAATTCACATATAAGCATATATACCACATTGCACCTCTTAAACCACTCTAACTTAATACATAAAGGATGCTCCATCAAACAACTACTTACCTGTATCAAAATAAAGTCGAAATGACATAAAGGAACGAAGGTCTCGTAACAATTCCCAAAATACGAAATATCCGAAAGAAATAATCAACAACAACATGACGAGGTAAAGGACGGGATAAACTTATGATGGGCCTCGCTTGGGTTTGACTTTGCCTCCACAAGAATCACCCGACTCCGCGGGTCCAGCCCTATTACACGCATCCGACAAACGATCAACTATCCTATCTCCTTTGGTTCCACAAGAGGCTCCTTATAACGCTTAAATCCAGTTAGGAAAACGGTTCCCCAACGAGACTTCTTACGGGTAGGGGAAAAACATAGCTAAAATACTAAGAAAGTAATACATATCATATCAGATAATGGAAGACAAAATAACTAAAATGACAACTTAGCAAAATACGAGATATATAAGCTATGCAAAAATAGAGGGGAAGCATAGCAGTTATAGCATTAAGCACTTAAGCCATAAATGCATCTACATGAAGGACCCCTAGGTTATAGTCTAGGCTCAACTACCTACTTTTCTATAACCAAAGGCTCTTATACCAATCTGTCACACCCCGCCAAGGCGGAAACACGAGGCGTAACATCATGGATATCATCACAACACAATGGTGTCAACAATAGAGAATCACTAAATGCATAACTAGAAATAAAAGACACGATATGTCATGACAATACCGAAAACAAAAGAACGGCATCTTGTATTAATGAAAAAGAAGTCTCATCAATACAAAGACAATGTCTCACAAACCTATTAAAACATTCAAGAATTCATGCAAACAAAACACAAAACGAAATCAAATGAAAACTTCCAATGCAGCCTAACGGTCTCTCTAGATATTTTTATTAACTTCGGTGTCTTCATAATGCTCACCTAGATATAAACAACTAAAAAGACACGAAAACGTTGAGTGAATTCAAGAGTTTTTTTTTATAAACAATCCTATTGAACACAAGCATAACAAAAGATTTAGTTTCATAGAACAATCACAACGATCGCTAGAACACAAACCGAACCTTAACTGTGGCCGAACCCCGGAGTGATTAACACTCCTCAAATACTAAATACCTATGTCTTCCGTATGCCCTCTGCAAGGAACACACTCCCGGACACGTCGTTAGGACCAAAATATATCTATATTATTGCAATAGCGTCCACCGGTTTACGTGGATTGAACGGTTTCAGGAAGGAAGGCCACAACATACACTCTAACAATGTTCACATAATAAAATCACTTGTGTTCCGATTTTCCTAAAACAAGCATGTCTCTCTCGCGGGATTTAAAACATAAAATATTTAAAAGCGAGGCTATGAAACCACCGTGAATAGACTGCCAACCCAGAAATCACATAAAAGAGAAGGAAGCGACAAGTCAATCCCGTCCTAGATTAATAATGATCCATGTTTTAGAAATTAAGTTTAATAACATGAGTATACTTTTATATATAACACAATACATGATTAACACATATATATATAATCTTACATGTTTAAAAATTTCATGTTGAGAATCCAAAATAACTTAAAAATCTTCTAACTTGCATTATTGGAAATTCGCCAATTTTCCTAGTTACTAAACGTTGCCTAATGAACACCAAATAAGAGAAAAATTACTAAGTATATAGATTTTTAGAAATTTCGGCATGACCTTGCCGTTTATACAACGTTCCCATGTATATAAAATACATTATTTCCCCACTTTTACCAATCAATATCGCAAATACTTACGCGTTTCATAATTAATTAATTAGTCAAATTTACATACACATCAAATATAAGTAAAACCAAACGCACCCTTATTTAGGACCGCTGTCCCAAACGCACCCTTAGGGGCTGCTGGACAGCAAAACAAACGCCCCCTTAAGGGATGTCCTAAACCAAACACCCCCGTTGGGGCTGATAAATGCAAATCTAAACGCCCCTGTTTGGCAGTTTTAAACACAAATCCAAACGCCCCTGCTAGTCTATAAAACGCAGAAACAAACACCCCGTCTGGGCTATTTTTATGCAGAAACAAACACCCCTTCCCGAGCGTGCATGTCGGTCGAGTAATAAAGAAATTAATACGAGATAACCAAGAATCAAAAGAAACAAAAATAACCACAAGCCCGACACCACGAGGGTGTGGCTGTGGTGATACCAAAACAAACCGACCACTACCTACGTTGATGTGTTCGGTGACAATCAAACACCCAAAAAAAAGAGACATAAATAAATCCGAACTAAACCACACTTAATTTATTATTACTTTTTATTTTTATAAAAGATGTAACCATCCAATACTCGGAAGATAAGGGGTGAAGATGGTGGTGGTTTGGCAGCGGCTGTGCCACGGAGATGGTGGAGGTGGCGCACCGGCTGTTAAGGTTACGATGGTGTCGGAGTGGTGGATGTGGTGGTGTCGTGGTGATGTTGATGGCGGCAGCTGTTGGTGATGAAGGAGATGGCGATGAAGGTGGTGTTGCATGTCATCGGTTGATGTTATTGGTGGTGTGGTGGGTTGGCTGTTGGCCAGAGTTTGATGGCCGGAAAACTTGGCCGAAAAAAAGGAGGCGGTGGTGCGAAGGTGGAAGGCGATGGTATCGATGTGATGATGGCAGCGGGGTGGGGAGAGGCTGGAGATGCGGCGGTATATGATGATGGTGGCCGGCGACAGGTGGCCGGAGTTGGTCGGATTCCGGTGACGGCGCCGGATTTATATCAGAGAGAGTGTGTGTGTGTGTGTGAGATTATGATATAAATGAGATAAAACTCTATTCATTTTCTTTATATATTTGAAACTTTCATTTATAAAAAAAAATGTGTCAAGTTTAATATAATATAGGGTTGGAATAGTAATTGTTACTAGAGGGGCTAGGAATGTAATTTTTGAGAAATATCAGTTCGGGACTCATTTGGGCGAGTTAACGAATGATTTAAAAGACGAAACTTGCGCCATTGTTTTTCAAATAATTTTTCCATCGAAAATAAGTATTCACTCGAACACATTTCATAAATATTTTGTAACGTTCATTTTAAAATTGTTTATTATTTATTGAGTAATACTTTTAAGCTTTGCCCGTATAAAAAAATAAATAAATAAATAAATCTTAATTAAATGATCGCGTTTTCAACAACGTTTTTAAATAAATGTAAAATAATTTATTAAATATTTTTATTAAATAAATTTTGATAAATAAATAAAATTTTATTAGTCTCGTGTCGGTACGCGTTGTTCTCGTTTTCAAGCCAGATAAATTTGAAAAATTAAAATTTATAAATGAAAATCATGTAATAATAATTATGATTTTTTTTTAAATAAGTTTCGAAAAATTATCGGTTACGCGGCAATTGTTTTTATATGACGATAAAAGGTCGAAAGGTCAAATGTCAAGTCAAACCCAGAAAGTCAAAGGGTAAAATAGTCATTTAAAGTTCTAAAAATTGACGGTTGTCACATTCTCCCCTCCTTTAGGAAGCGACGTCACGGCGCTTTAATCGCTTCATTCGTCCCAATTTTACTTGTAATGAGTGAAAGATGTCATTCTCGAATGAATTCACATGTTCTCACATTATGGTCACACGACCTCGGGCATTTGGAAGTTTTTTTTTTTGAAGCGAAAATCAATTCAAAAATCATCGGTGATCACACCGATCAAATCAAAACACATATCGATCAACGGGTCTCGCTAAAAGAGATCGCGTCATTATAAAAATCGTCTGGAGTGAACATAACTCCATCGAAAGCGTCACGACATTATTCAAAACAAGGCGCTTATCATTAAGCATATACAATCACATAATTGCATGCTCGCTAACCGTCAAGCCATGCAAATTGAAAGAGAGCGCATTGAAGCGGTAATCACTCGGAGTATAAATAATTCTATCGAAAGCACTACGGCATTAATCGAAACAAGGTACTTATCATTAAGTACATTTAATCACATAACGACATGCTTGCTAAATAGCCAAACCATGCCAATCAATCAGTTCAATCACGTTAACTCATGCTTGCTAAATAGTCAAGCCATGATTAACAATAAATAATTCCGGCTAAGACCAGCCCAGGAAAAGTTTTAGGATATTCACGGGCCTGAAAACCATGGATGCATATCCAAAAAGATTCTTATCATTGTAGGGTGTTCACACGCGGATCCATACCCAAAAGAGATTTTTTAATATCACGGGGTGCTCATGGGCTTTATAGCCATGGTTCCATCCCCTATCAAATGGTCAAGTTTGCTTATATTATCAAACCCTGAGCATTCTTCACGGTACTCCAGGCATGATCGTCACCGGCCCGGGTTCCATCCGTGGATTTATCGAGCTCGCACACCAATCGCGACCGCTCCTACCCGACTCCGTCTCGTGTCTTTCAACGAGCGTCGAGGACCCTTATCCGTGTCTTTCAATGGGGGGCTAAAATCAGGGTACGCGTTACCCACGATCGGACGTCATTTCACAATGCCGCCTCGAGCTCGCACAACGTACGACCACTCGACTAAATCACATATCACATAAACACATAACAAGCAAAAGTTTTGCACATAATTTTTCAACTATGCCGTTGACCATCGATGATCAAAGCGGATCAAGTCAAGCACAAGGATTCCTCAACTGAATAAACGGAGACGGCAAACGGGATTGTCTTTTATCTACCGCCACGAAGTCGGCAAACTCCAACTGTCCATCGCGTACCGTTTTATTCCCTACGGAAAATGATGACGGACGACATCATTATCGTTCGGTAGGATCCGACCATTGTGCTTGGCTCTCGCGCCGAAGGCTCTCCTTTTGAGCCATCCTTGGGTGACTCTACGTTGGTATCCAAGTCATCACTCTACGTTGGTATTCGAGTTCACAAGGCAGAACAGGAACAAATCAAACACCTCGAATTAGGATTCATTCAGTCATTTAGATGACCGAACACATAGATTCGGGGTATAAGTCCTTCATGAATTACGGCTTTTAATCAACAGGAATGATTCACAGTTTGACGTATAGGAAACTTTACTCTACGGACGTCGTTCGACATATAGGAAAAATGAAAGAAAGATAATGTAAGATACATTTGATGTAGGAGAAGTCTTTTTCATTGGCCTCGTAGTTACTCGAATTCGGCTTTCATCCACTTTGGCAGTCTTCTGATCTTGTTAAAATTTCTTCTCAGTGTCGGTATCAGTTTTCTTGGTATTTCATCACCAACATTGTGACTTAGATGGGATTTCACACGTTACACGTGACACACAAAAATAATTTCCGGAATTACTCGGTCATGGTGACTTTCTAAGGCAGCACCTTCCGAAAAAAAGATTTCAAGGAACGCAAGAAAATCCAGTCTTGTTTTTACGAAATCGAATCGAATAGGATTACTTGCATAAGGATCCATCATTTGGAAGTGTTCTCACCCAAACATTTAGTTCCAAAACCGACTCGTTAAATAGGCGACGATTAATCCGACACAACGTGGCTCTTCCTGAATTATGCATAGTTAGATAGGCTATGCATAATTGAGGACCAAGCGATGACACATCCGTCCTCGTGTAACAAAGAAACTTTTCGATATTGTACACACCATATATGATGATAAAAGTTTTTGACCTATCCTTGAAAATAAGTATATTATTTGACATAGAAATGGGAAAATATTTTTACCTTCGTTTTGAGAAACACATCAACTATTGTTCATTATTTTTGGGAAACACATTACATATTTGCTTTATCTTGTGAAAATCGACGCAGTTTGGCATTTAATTTGATAAAACATTTCATAAATTATTGTATTTTTTTTGTATAAATTGTTCGTAAAAACATATTAAGGTGGTTGGGATTAAGGATCATGGCAAGTACAAGAAGTAGTAAGTCAAGAATCGATGCAATCGAATGAAGTAAACGAACGATATATTCAATAACTGGAATTGTCCACACTAGGAGTCAAGGTGCTTCTCTCTAAAACAGTGAGGCGCCTATTCAACGTGCTAGACCATGATCTATAGTAGTGTCACGTAAATAGAGAAGTAATAAAGTATGATTGAACGATACGTACTTCGTAACATTAGATATATATATCTTATATATCCTTGATAAAAATATTATAAGTATGCATGCGATAAGAAATCCACTTGCGCGTTCTAATTAATATCACTTAACATATTGTAAAAGCGACCATTTTTATGTACATAGATTACGTTACATCATTGAAGACTTGTTATCTTTGTCCAGATTCTAACTTTAGAAAGTTGTTATTTTTGGAAAGTCACCATTTCAAGAAATTACTATTTTTAATTGGTCCGGTTATCGGATTACCGTAATCGATATAATTATTAGATTTAAAATCTCGACACTTGTGTCATATTTTATTAACATCCATTTCTTATAGACCATAAACGTATATAGTAAGAATAATAAGAGTTTATTATTTTTATAATTATCCAACAAGATTCAAATTATCCCTATTGACTTTTAAAATCAACGTTTGACTTTTTAATAAGTCTATATGTATGTTTTTCTCAAAACTGACCCGTTATATTCCATTTTCGTGACTCGGACTCTAAAGAGATTTTATGTAAGACATTATTTCGAACAACTTTTTAGTTTTAGTCGAGATTTGAATCTCGACAGAAAATGACCAAAACGCTCTTACAAAATTCTACTGAAACTTATTTTATTTTTAAGGAAATGTAGAAATTTGACTTTCATTTTTGACCCATTATCAAATTTACACTTACCTATACACAATATTCAAATTGCTTAAATTTTCCCAATAATGCTTTAAATCTAATCTACGCAAGTTCTCGACGGATTTCATCACAAGCATTTATCAATAACGAATTAAATCGCGAAAACATAGATTATACTAGTAATAGGATTTACTCACCATGCTATACCAAGCAAGATCGGAGAAGAAATAGTTTCGCCTTATTCCTTTGTTCCTTAGCTCTTTGGTTCCTTAGTCGCGGCTCGAAACACAACCAAAAATCT
The DNA here is from genome assembly GCA_026074375.1 of Tanacetum coccineum. Lineage (NCBI taxonomy): Eukaryota > Viridiplantae > Streptophyta > Magnoliopsida > Asterales > Asteraceae > Tanacetum > Tanacetum coccineum. The sequence continues at coordinate 28,184 of BQNB010085826.1, forward strand.
AACCAAACCTCAAATCTATATAATATTGTAATGTATATATATATATATATATATATATATATATATATATATATATATATATATATATATATATATATTACACATATACAAAATTTATCACAAAATATCATAATGGCAACACCATTACATTATGTCAATAGTACAACTCGAATAT